>VCAZ01000049.1:4900000-5032500 GCA_005784505.1 Bagarius yarrelli
AGCATCTTAATCTTATGACTTTGTGGTAGCATATTTTAAGATGCTATTTTATTATTTGCATTGTAAAAAAAACACCCCAGGAAAATAATGAAGGATAGTAGAATTATCTGTTTACTGGGACACACACAAAAATATTTAGCTATATATTTATGCATTTCTATATCTGTGCGTCTCTATTTTTTATATTTATCATGGACACATGCATGTGCATACAGTGTATTTTTATTAGTTGTCATTTTTTTTAATTATTTAGAAACATGGGGTAATAGATAGATAGATAGATAGATAGATAGATAGATAGATAGATAGATAGATAGATAGATAGATAGATAGATTTATTGATTGATTGATTTTTATTACTGATAATATACTTAAAAAGTAAATGTAAATTTCTAGCTATGCAGCACGAGCATCCTGAATGTCTTTCACTGAATTATGGGTGATGTTCTATGCTGTGTCTCGGGGACGCGCCAGTTTTTATCAGGTTACGCGCGTATCCAACGTCCGCTTATTCCTTTATATTTCCTTTCGTATTTACTTGAGAAAAATTCAGATTATTTTCATAATAAATAATATAATATATATATATATATTTCTAATCTTTAATGGTCAAACAAATTATAGCTAAATAAAACTTCATAAATGAAAAAAAAAATCCCAATCACGTTCACATTCTATTACAGCAAAATCACCTATACTAAAAAAGGAATTTTTTGCTATAGCTCATTTTCCCAACAAAAACGGGACAAGAAAATATATTCTTCATATGATCATACGTTATTTTTAATTTAATAATTTAATGCCGTATATAATTGTGGATTTTTAAAGTTATATCTGTGTAGCATCATCCTAAAACCAGCTGTGCTTTATTGATGTATTGATTCGAAATGACAAAATGGTTAATTATTAGTAAAATCTATTCTAGTGGGGATAATAAATAAATATTCATCAGTCACAGAATGATACGTCAAACTATTCTATTTTTTTATTGAGAACAGAAATTGAAACTATGGGGGTTTTTTTTGCATTCTGTGTTTTGCAGTGTCAGTAAAACATGTCTGCTTTACTAAGACAGGTTTTTTTTCCTTGACTTAATTTGTTATTTTTAATCATTTATTTATTTATTTATTTATTTATTTATTTATTTTAAAGCGTCTCTTAAACAGTTGCGCATTTTGGCCGCGTTACTGCGCATCTTTATTTAAGATCTGGAGGTGAATTGAGCAGTACAGGCCCTGATACCTATTTTACACCTTTACTCAAAGCTATTCATCAGATTTATGACGTGAATATAATCTAAAGTGTGAGACTAGGATGGAGTCTTAAAAATATGCACAATAATGCTTTAGATACATAACAGCATTTATTTTTACATAATTGTATATGGGTGTGTACTGAATGTAGGTCACAAGAATAATAATGCAACCTTGGCTGTTTTTGTAAATCTGTGGTTATATCCCACCCAATTCATTCTTCCCTAAATTCATACATGGCAAAGCGCTATGAAAAACACACTTTGCTCAACATTTTAACACTTAATATGTTTAATTTCTTGTAGAAAAAAAACAAAAAAAAAACCCTGCAGTTAAACAAACTGTAATGGTGTCCTATTTAGAGCGATGATTCTACTGGTAATGTGATCGAATGAGGTTTTGGATGCCTGTGACCTTTTAAAGGTCTATATCAGTCAGCGCTTGGCTTTCTAAAGGAATTTATGCTTAAAAACAGGTAAACAGGCAGACATTCGTCAAGATTTTTAAAATGATCAGGGCCTGGAATGTAAAGACAGGTGAAAAAAATAACGCTGACATGAAAGTAAAAAAGGAAGCCAGTCCTCGATTGTGATTGATCAAGCTTTATTTCAGGTTTATGCACAAGGCCCAATGCACAAAGACAGACAATAGCATAATATTACATAATAAATATCGTTCGTAGGAGCTACAAGTACAACACGAACCAGTAAGGCTGCTGTAACCCGTGTCATTTCTGCAGAATCTATCTCAGTATCTATATGTTCTATGGCGATGTGAGCTGGGTGGTGTGTATTGGTTCTTCTCTTGGCATTCACCGCGTGCCTTAATTGTATTGAAATTAAATCAAGGTCCACTGTGAACACAAAGAGCTCAAACCTACAATTCCATAGCTCGCACATCAAAATCTATATTCCTTTTTTCCTGTTCCTTTCTCTCATCTACAGCACAGATTACAGAGTGCGTAATCTTCTTGTCCTCTACTCTGCCGTAATATCTTCTCTCCCCTTAGTTGTCCTCTTGCTGCCTTAATTGCCATCCCCGGACACAAGCTCCTAATATCTTTCGTTTATATACATTCACACTCGCTCTATCAAACGGCATATCCATTCAGCATCCATACATCCACCATGACGCCTTCTTCTTCCCCGTTGTCTAAATACTTGTGTGTGTGTGGATATAAGAGGCAAGAAAGTATAACATAGACCTGCTTTCCAAGGGATCTCGATCCTGATGTGAGATGAAATCTGAACGCCATTCTCAGTCAGGCGGCATGGATGCGACTTCACCGCATTTCCTTTTTATCTTTTAGCAACAGAGCATTATGTAAGAAGCAGCCTCATCTCACACACACACAGACACGCACACACTCATTACAGCATAGACCTGCAGGAATCCAGAGCATCAGCTACGTTCCTATGCATGCTAATATGCTAATATACAACAGAAAGAGAAAGAGAGAGAGAGAGAGAGAGAGAGAGAGAGAGAGAAAGGTGTGAATTGTTAGCTCCTTCAGCTCAAACATCCTTTAATAACTCACCTCAGCATCGTCGTCCATGTTGAAGCTCACAGATGCACTGCAATGTAAAGCAATCTGCCTTCTACTGGAGGGAGCTCTACCAGTCTCTCTCTCTCTTTCCTCTCTCTCTCTCTCTCTCTCTCTCTCCATCCTTCCCTACCCCCACCTTGTGCTTGTTCCTCTAGCTTCTCTCTCTCTCTCTCTCTTTCTCTCTCTCTCACTGCATTTTCTATTCACAGAGATGCATGCACAACATACAGCTGTTCTGAACCATTAGGTTCTATTGTAACCCCTGTAAATCTATACGTAGAACCTAAACAAGAAAATACATTACATATACATTACATTCTTATTTTTTTCACACAAAACAATAAAAAAAATTAAAGACAACAATTCCTGCGCCACCATCTCGTCTTGCTTTTCTTTTTTTTTCCTTTTTTTTTTAAAAAATACCCACAGCAAATCCTGAAAAAGGAGCACACATAGGTCCCATTTTTCCCCGGTGCTATTTTTCGCTCTCCATCCATGGAGAACCTCCTGCTGCAGTCGCTTCCGGGAAGAAGATGCGCATTCAACTGAGAAGAAGAAGCAGGATGGTGGAAGGAATTTGCAGGGATGGATGGGACAGGATAGATGGAGGTATTTAGGTAGAAAGAAAGCCACTGTATCAGACATGCAAGATAAAAAAAAATAAAGGTGGAAAAGGCGGATTCACCTCCAGATCACCTTCCTGGAAAAAAATCTCCACATCTTAACTAAAAAATCCTTTAGTGGAGTGTGGCCACTTGCAGGAATTAAAATAAAGCTTAATATCTGTTTAAAATTGATATACATATATAACAGAGGTAGAATATATGTATACAGGTCCACAAAGAGGAGAAGAGGGAGAGTAGGCAGAAGAAAGAAGAAGAGCATCTTACTTTCTTTCTCTCTCTCTCTCTCTCTTTCTCTCTCTCACTCTCTCTCACCCACACATACACACAAACTCAGATGCACTGTGCAGCACGCAGGCTCCAGCTCCAATTTATGCTCTCTGTTTGACACCACCCCCACCTTTCTAGGCACACACACATATACACACACACACACACACACATATATACACACATCCCAGCTGATCACGGTGGACAGATTAGACTGCGGGGACAGCTGGCAGGGATTACACACGTTGGAGGGGGGAGGACAAGATGGGGGTCGGAAAGGACCTCTATGATGGGGATGCGCACACGTATACACACTCTCATATACACACACTGGTATACACATTTTTTTATTCATCACTGCGACCTTTTCAGTCACCACGCATGTGACATCATGCACAAATAATAAGTAGTGTGACCATGTTACTTTACACACACATACACCTACACACGCACAAATATGCACTGCTTCTGTGCAGTTGTGTATGTGTTAAAGCCAGACGGTGATATTAAATGTATGTTAATATGTGCGGGGCGTGTGTGTCTGCATGCTGGGGGAAGCCAAATTCTGGAGGTGACCTCTGACCTCATATCACTCGATCATTTTGGGGCGATCAGCTGATTGGTGAGGGGTGGAGTGGGGGTGGAAAGCTAACGCAGCAGAGGCCCAATCTGCTATCCCAGCATGCATCTCCCTTCCCCCCAAACACACACACACACACACACACAATCAGGGTCTCCTTCCAGCAGAAATATTAAATTTATACGCTACGCCAAATTACCTTGCAATCGAACAAAAAGTTATGACCGATATGTTGTTATTTACTGAAAGCGATTGGATGAAAATATAAACCACATCATAGATTACAGTTCACTGAGTCACAGAAACATTTCGACATGTAGAGATTTATTATTTATACTGCGAGTTGGAAAAAAATAATAATTTGGGTTTATTTTTCTATTAGTTTTAATTTAAAGCATGTTATAAAAATGTCAAAAATATAAAGCGGGGAATTTATTTTTGAAATTTTAATATTAAAAAAAAAATTTTGTAATTAACATCAAGTTAAAAATGTTTTTTAAAGCTTGAGCGTATGTTTCCTTATGGTATTATTATAATATATTTTTTTGTATTTTTTTTTGTCATTTTTTAAACTGGATTAAAAAAAAAATCTAAAGCAAAGCAAATATATATTTATAAAAATTTACTTTTGTAATTAATTAAGATATTAATACATATTAATACAGATATTAATAAAAATATTTTTACTTAAATATTTTTAAAGTAATGATAGTGCAGAAACATAAAATTCACCTACACACTACCTCGAAGTCTAAATTTTATATTTGTAAAAATTCACTGTGCGTAAAAACATAAATTCGATTATTTTAATATTTTATTTTATTAACATCTGAATTTCTGCTTTCCTAATTTTAATTAAAAATTAGTTTTTATAATCTTGTTTTTAAACAGTTAACATTTTAAGTAAGCCATTAAAATGCAGAAGTGTGTGTGTGTGTGTGTGTGTGTGTGTGTGTAGTCTACACTGTTTAAACATGTAGAAGGTTTTAGGATTGGCCAGTTATTTGTTCCCAAAGATTCTATATTAAGCAGTCCAACAGACATGGTTCCATGTGGAACCAGTTCAGAATCTTAGAACCCATAATTCTTCAAAGGTTATTAAAGGAATGCTAAGACTTAATATACTTGATGTCTCTAATCTATATTCTGATCAAATATGGTTTAACAATTTGTTTGTGTGTGTGTGTGTGTGTACAGGATTTAGGTCATGACAGAGTAAAATCTAGAAAATGTCCATGTTCTTTGGTTGTTTGGGTGTTCTTCTTCGGCAGCTTCTTGGGAAGCAGATCCAACCTTAAACCTAACTATTTCCTTAAAGAGTGTATGGATTGGGCAGGTTAGCTTATTAAGATTAGAGTTTATTTTTGCGATCAGTCAGATTAGTCTTTAGCTAAGGTAGTGTGTGTGCATGTGTGTATGTGTGAGAAAGAGACAGAGAGTTGGCAAATAACAAAGCAAGTATTGTAAAGCTCTTGTGTGAGCCTGCGGATGAGTAAAAAATAGCAATGGAAAATATGCAATATTTTAAAATCCATCGTATTAAGGCATGAACTCATTTTACTGTGTGTGTGTGTGTGTGTGTGTGTGTGTGTGTGTGTGTGTGTGTGTGTGTGTGTGAAGACGTGTGTGTGAAGACGTGTGTGTGAACTGACAACTTTAAAATATGCAATTCTATGCTATGACTTTTTTCTTTATGTGTGTGTGTGTGTTGGCAAAATGGTAGAAAATTGTAAAATATTTAATTCTAAGATGTGTGTGTGTATGTGTGTGTGTGTGTGTGTGTGTGTGTGTGTGTGTGTGTGTGTGTGTAACAAAATTTGCATTATTTTTTTACCATGACAAATTCCTGCCAGTTGCAACGTTACTGATAAAAGCTCCTGTAATTGTCGGACAGTAAAAATGATAAACATTTTTACTAATAAAATTTGTTTTAATTTTTTTAAAGTATTTTTTTTCTAGTATTTTCTAGTATTAAAAAGTATTTATAGGGCCAATAACATTTTACTACATAATTTTAATTAATTATTACTTGAAATGATATAATTATTGAGTATGATTAGTATGATTATTGATGATCACCGATTATAAGACATTTGACACATTTTTCATTACTATGATAACTATATTTATAATATTCATGCCTATTATATAGTTTTGCTGTAATTGATAATATTGCATGTCATTTTCATGTAATATATTTTTGGTAGTAATATTATTTATTATTGTGGGGTATATTATAATAAAGTGTAAAAATTGGAAATATAAAAAAGAAAAATAGGAAAAGAATTTTATGGGGAAAAAATCAGACTCATGAATGTATTTTATATCACACCATAACCAGAGTATTTGTAGATACATCACCAATCACTGCTAGAGAGTGTTAATATAATAAATTGCCTTAACTTACCAATATTTGGAAAGGCAAACTTTACTAACCATGCTAGCAATGCAACTGAGAAAACAGCTTAATGAATTACTATAATATTATAGTAATATCATATTATCTATAATATAATATTATAATAAATAATAATAATCTATAATATTTTTATAATAATATAAATAATTAGTAGTGAAAAATATTGAAAATTTCGACTCAAGTTAATGTATTGCTTCTTCAGAAATACTTCACTAGAGTAAAAGTAGAAGTACATAAAAATAATATGAGTCGACTAAGTGCAAATAAGTATGTTTTTGAAAAACTGCTCAAGTTACTGGGTTACAAAGTAGTTCAGTGTGTTAAACTATTCACATGCAAAAAGATGTAATAGCGATCTCATTTCAGGACTGTTTTTTGTTCCTCACATGCAAGCTACAAATTCTGAACTGACTTATCTTTCATTTCTTATAATGGAACTGAATATATATACAAAATTGTCAGTTTTGCCTGAATGTACATGCTAACAGTTAAAAAAAAGAAAATGTACTAGTTTGTTCTTATTTTATCATAATTTACTGTATTTATATATTTATAATAATTTATCATTTTAAATAGTTTTTGCTGTGGTATTGTTGGTAAAACTGTAGGCTAAAGATCCTCAAGTGAGAGTTTTGTTAGCTGCTAATTTTTGTTTATGGTATTCAGTTAAAACACTATAATATATGTTAGATATCTAAAGGTTGTTTTTGTCTACCTGATGTAATCGATCAACATAAACAGAATCACTATAGTTCAACTATTCCTGACTATACTTAAGTGTCAGACAGTAAAAAAATGACTACTGAATGTTATAAACAAGAAAAATGTCTTGAAAAGGCTACATAACCACCCCCCTCTGCAGTGCATCACACCTTAAAAGCTGTATTTATAACCTGATTAGAATATTTAAAAACAATGTAAAAAAAAAATAGTAGACAAAGATGAGGTCAGGATGCTTATCATCACCAATTTACAGATGACATCATCAATTTTTTTTCTTATCTTGTACTTTTTCTAAAAAACAGGTGTAGCGAAGTTAAATAATTTATTCGTAGTAAATACTCAAGTAAAAAATTCTTAACAAACCTATTTGTAATTATTTAATTTCCTCCACTGATAATAAGAATATAATATAAATATAAAAATAAAATGGCTTATTATTATTACTACCAGATAATTTTTTTACATCGAGAAAATTAAAACCTTTATCATAAGAATAAAAAGTAAATTCCTAATACTAATTTTTTTTTTTTTGTATATATTACTTTCTACCAAAATTTGACAGAATTTATACAGATGACATCATACAGATGTTTATAACACAAAATTCTCCAAAGAATTTATGTCATCCACGGTTTCACTAGTAGATCTTGGAAAATTTACCTACACTGTCTTAAAAGGCTAAACTCGATATCAGAGCGGTGATTTCTGTCCATGAAACTGAGTTCCTTAGCCTGTGTGTGTGTTTGTGTATGTGAGTGTGTTTGTGTGTGTAAGTGCTGAGCGTAGAGTCAGAGTTGATTTCAGCCAGATCGATTCTTTCGCCTCCCTCAGGATCAATCACTGGTCGGCTTCAACGACCCAAATATTGCTCTCAATTTCATTAGTTTGGCCACATTTACTCTCATACAGCGTAACTAGTGTGTGTGTGTGTGTGTGTTGATTTGTGTGTATTTGTGTGTGATGTGTTTACTGAGAAACACCAGATTAAAAGATGTCTTTCATTCATTTCGATTCTTTTCCTGCCTCTGTTTTTCTTACTTCTTCTTTCTCTTATGTTTTGTGTTCGCCTCTTTTTTTCCTCACTTTTCCTCTGATAGCAACCCAGCAACAGCACATCAGTTCTCCTGAAATCCCCTTGCTCTGTCTTTCTCTCCCCAAATCCCTCTCTCCACCCCACCCTACGCCCCCACATGCAACAACCCAGTTTCCACTGCCTCTCTGTAACAAATCTCTCCGTGACCCACTTCTGCTGGCGTCCCATTTTTGTGCATGTGCAGAGATGTGAGCATCCTCTGAATTCAACCGTAGCGGAAGAAACTGTGGTTTAAAAAAGAAAAAAAAAATGAATATGCTTAGTTATTTGTCATTTATTTAACCGCACAGAATCCCATTGAGCCTGACATCAGAAGTGCATCAGTATTTCGAATGCAATAAACAATCAGAAATATTTTTTTGTCAGGTCTGTATGTCATATCGAGCACTGTTGAGAAATGCACTGCTTTTAAAAGTGATAAAGGTGCACGGTTTGTTTCTGCCATGTCGTTTTCATCCAAATGTGCCAGTTACATGCGCATATGAGGAGCGAAGGACGTGCACATCTAATGAATGTATATGAATTATGTATACATGGATATGCACTAAGATAAAGATGTGTGTTGGAGCACTGCAGTATTTAATCAGCATGGATTTGTTGATGAGTCTTTATGAATAAGTGCTGCATTTAGCAATTATTGCTTTTCAACCTCATTTCTATCCACTGCATCTATAACATATGTGTGGACACCGAAGACTGAAGCGAACATGCTGGGCTATTTTTTCTGACACAGTTCACTAAAATGTCTCAATATGCTATAGCTTTAAGGTTTTACTTTACTGGAACTAATGCCAGTGTGCACAAAGCCCCTGAGCTTCATGAAGACATACTGTGTTCTGGTTGAGGTAGAAGAACTTGAATGTCCTGCACAGAACCCTGATGCTAACTTAACCCCACTGAACACCTTTAAGATGTCCTGCAACACTGATTGTTTCCCAGACATCCTCAACCAATATTATTGTCTAAACTGACTAATATTACTGTGGCTAAACAAGCAAATCCGGACAGCCACAAGCCAATGGAAAGCATTTCCAGAGGTCTGGAATAAACATACAGCATGTACGTATTTGATATCCGGTGTACCAATATTTTTGTCTGCATACTGGATATAAATTTTATTCTTTCTTTGGTGAAATTACACTATTTAGAAGCAGTAAATCAACATACAGTACATGGATTATGTGCATAAAACAGAAAAAAAATACATGTCTGCACTATTTTAGGACATGTCTTATATTTTATCATACATAGTACTACTATCTCACTGAATTGTAATATAAGCAATTCAACTGGAGAAAGACCCAACAATGTTTTACCATTTTTAAATTGCATTTTTCGTAAAAATGTAAATGTATTTATTTGTCACAAACATTTTTACAGCACAGTGAAATTTGTTTCTTCACATATCCCATCTTAGAAAGTTGGGGTCTGAGCGCAGGGTCAGCTATGATAAAGTGCCCCTGGAACAGGAAGGGTTAAGGGTCTTGCTCAAGGACCCACTGGTGGCTGACTGGCTGTGATGGGGTTTGAACCCAGGTCTTAATGGTCTTCCAATCAACAACTCAGCACCTTAACTATTTGAAAAACCACTGTCTCCAGTTGCAGCGTCAGATTCCTGATGTTTCATCCCTAGCTTTTAGTGCTTTATCCCTTTATTTGTTGGTTTATGTTTGTATAGATGTTCCTTGATCTGTTCTTTGGTGTTTGTTTGTTGCCATGTGATTTAAGCGGTTTTTAGAATTGTTTTGTCTGTCACCCCGTTTCAATCAAAATCCACTGCGTTTGGATGCCCCATATCCAACAAAAACAACCTAAAGATTATAAAGGTTGAACATCATAAGTTCTGCTTTAATAGATTATTCCAAACTGCTAAATGAATATAATAATATATTTCAAAGTTATTTTTAAGGGGCATTTGCTTTTATTACACTGACAGGACAGAAATGAAATGGGGGAGATGGAGAGAGGGGGATTCGAACTTGAGCTCCCGGCCATAATAATATATTTTATACAAGTTTTAAGTATTCCTGTAATACTGAACTCTACTCGTTGCCCACTACAGAAAGTATAGAGATTAGATTTCAAACTCAAGAGTATCATTTTATAAAGTGTTATGAAAGGCGCTTATGAATAAAATGTATTATCGTTATTATAGTATCTTTTTAAAGTGTGCAGGAAATGGTTGGCTCATTTGCTGATTAATTAATGTGATACTATTCACTACTCTTAATAATAACACCACGTTAGTGTGAGTGTCAAACGCACCGGAGAAACGCGAAATCCATTTTGCGGCCTAGTTAAGCAGAAAGAAGACGAGATGGTAATTTTTAATAATCAGCCATGTTAATGCAGCCGAGCGTATGCAGTTACACGCACTGTTTATGACTTTGTTTTCATCGTTCCTTGTTTTTAAAAAGTAATTGGCGGAGTTATAAAAAAAACACCGGAAGGAAAACATGTATTGCAGATGAAGGTGTAATTCAAAGCCATTTTATGTATCTTAAACTCACAGAAGCTGTTAGAGGCTCCAGATTAATGTTTGTTTTTTGTATTTTCATTATGTTTTCTTTACCTGGAAATGTGAAGTTTGTATCGTTAAAATAATTTAAAGTTTATTGATGTACGCTAAGGCCCGGGTTCGATTTTCCAGGCAGGGGCTTTTCTGTGTGGAGTTTGCATCTTCTCCCCTGTGCTTGCGTGGGTTTATTCTGGGTACTCCGGTTTCCACCCACAGTCCAAACACATGTATGTTAGGATGATTGGTGATTTTAAATTTCCCGTAGAAGTGAGTGTAAGTGTCTGTGTGGCCCTGTGATGGACTGGAGACCTGTCCAGGGTGTCCCCCTACTGCCTTTTGCCCTTCAGAGACGGCTGGGATAGACTCCAGCAGATCCCTGTGACCCCAAATTAGGGAATAAGCGACTATAGAAGATGAATAAATAATGTAAACTAATTAAAAGTACTATACAAGTGCCCTTTTCAGTAGAGTAAATTTCGAAAATATGTGTGTTAAGGGTGTGTCTACTTTTACAGTTGTTTTATACTGTAAATGAATAATTATGATAATTATAATAATGCAGCATGCTTTTAACATTGTTTATTTTAAACCAAAGAATTTGATTTTCATTAGGTTATTATATTACTTAAATAAGCAAATAAAAGACCATAACATGTATATTAACACTTAAAAGTTGATGGTGTGTCTGCTACAGTATGTTGAATAAGCACATGGAGGAAACCCCGACCTTGATTGACTGCTGTCAGGATTTGCACAACAGCAATTCATTTTCATCAATTATCTCCCTCGTTCCCTCTCTATTTGACTCCTCCTTCTCTCCTCCTTTCTCTCTCCTGCTCGTTCATCATATCTCTCTGACCTTCTTTCACTATCCCTCCCCCTCCTCACACACACACACACACAAAGTAGACACAGTACATGGTAGAAAGGCAGAAATTCACGTAATGTAAATCTTAAGGAATTTAACCTACTTTATTCAGTAAACATGAACGTCACCACTGTTAGAATAAACATTTTTCTGTGCTGTTATTCAGTAAAAGGACACCTTTTTTTCCATCAGTGGTTTTTATAATGAAACTCAAACCAAAAGCGTGTTATATGGGCCTTATACCAGATGTGCCATCTTTTAATTATTAGAAATGTATTAATGTCGGCAGATGTGTAAGACAAAAAAACCTCCCTGCTTTACCTTCTCAGCTGTCCGATCCTCTTATGGTCAGGGTTTACTTTAAGCGTTTTTTTTTGCTGAAGTTTCTCTCATTGTGGCGCTCCTGTTCTCTTTATCTCTCTGTTTTAAACTAATGAAGCTTGTTGGAAGTTAAGCATGCTGTCTTATGCCTTATTACACTGCTGTAAGGCTGAGATGTAAAGTTCTGTGCTGTTCTGACCCTTTGCTGCATTAACAGTCTAACAGTGTGTGTGTGTGTGTGTGTGTGTGTGTGTGTGTGTGTGTGTGTGTGTGTGTGTGTGTGTGTGTGTGTGTGTGTGAATAAAACACACTGCAAGATTTCTAACCCTATCTGCAGTTTTACGTAACCCTGCGAAAACACAGTAGTAGTTCCTCATTCACATTCATAGATAAATAGATAGATAGATAGATAGATAGATAGATAGATAGATAGATAGATAGATAGATAGATAGATAGATAGATAGATGTCTTTTTGTCTAAAATTATTATATGATGTTGATTTAATATTTGTCTCTATTCATTAAATCTGGAGATTACTCCCAATTATGTATTTATTTATTGACTAATTCATTAATGTATCCACAACTCACATTTATATTTTAATTTCATTTAATTTAATTTAAATTATTTTTTTATTTGATTAATTCATACAAAATATATATCTTTCATAATTACTTAAAAAAAGATTTGTTGTTACTTAATTCTCTGCACAATTTCTTTTTTGTCTTCTATTCCTAATTTTTTTTTAAATATACTTTTAGGTATTTTAAATATTTTTTCATGTATGTTTAATTTTTTTCCTTGTCCTCTTTTTTTATTCATTCATTTATTTTTGAGAATTTCTTTCCATTGCATTTTGTGGCTGTTAAAGTGAGGATCATCTGTCCATCTCTCTCAGGCTGTGGTGGAGCCTACCCTAAACAGGTTTTAGTTAAAGCCTCTTTCCATCACTTAGGATGATGATGAGGGAAAGAGGAGCCCCGGCACAGATTTACCGTAATCCCCAGGCAAGTGTCCCAACCTGAATCTCTAAAGAGGAGGAGAGATGAGAGAGGAGAGGGGGAAATCATTCCAGGTGGCCAGGAGGATGAGAAGATGCAGTGGGGGAAGGGTGTGTGTGGGTGTGTGGGTGTATGTGTTAGAATGTAATTTCCAGAGGGCACCAAAAGAATTAAAGAGTGTGTGTAATACTATAGTCAGGTAAGTATCATTTAAAAAAAAGTCATTTTATTAAAAAGAAAGAAAAGTACAAAAGACAAGAGACATAAATATCCAGAGGGACATAGAAAGAGAAGAAGAAGAAGAAGAAGGAGGAAGAAGAAGAAGATGCAGTACTATGGGATTATGGGTATTAATAATCTGTCCAGTGTATGTAGGGTAAGCATGGATTACTCAGATCTCTTTGGGATAAGAGCTTTCAAACCGGAGATACAAATGGGGCAAATAGTGAGCTACAAGCTAAGCTTCTAAACATAACGAGTTCTTTGCTAACAAGCTAATGAGCTAATACAGGTGCAGGATTGGGGTGAGTGCTGTAAAGGATCTGGCTTTTACTTCATAGCTGTATAGTTTAATTACAAATCGCTGTCACTTAAATAAAGTTATGGTTCACCATGTTTATTTGTATTTGTATTTCTTGAATCTGTTTGGTCAGAAGGTGTAATTTCCTAAAACAGGACAAGTATGAAGGTCTGGATGTGCAGAATGTCGCTGTTATCAGTGTTGTACTTTCAGTTTCTTCTGTAAGCAACTGTTAACTAACATACACACATTTTACACATCTTGCACGACTGACATTAAATGGCGCTCGGAGACTTGATGTTTAAGAGCTGCCTTGGTAAAGCTGTTCAGATTGACAAAGCCAGATTCCATGTCTGTTTACTCTTAATAAAAGGGAAACTACGCCAACAAAATAGCTTGTTGCGCACTGTGCTAGCTGTTAGCCACTCATAGCCACTCATACATTTGAGCTTTGAAATAATGCACAAAAAAGGGTTTTTGGCCGGTTTGGGTTCTTTCTCAATCATTATTTTTATTTTCGATTGCAAAATTGCACTTTTTTAGTAGATCGGCAACAAAGTCTGGTACCTTTTTTGAGCTTCACTTTTTATACGCTGGGGTAGAACTGTGCATGCCACTGGACCCAAATGGCGGGCTGGCACTGAACGTCACATTTGATAATTCTTTCGCTAATACTTTGTTACAAATGAAATGTGATAGCTTTAAAAGGCTAGTGCTATATGTACTGCTGCCCCAAAACTTTTTTAATGTTAGATATTCTGGTTAAACCACAACAAGACTAGTTATAGGCAATTTTGTGGACATTACACTAATAAACATTTTTTACTCAATTTATTTTTTTATAGTGGCCTTAATGGTCCGCCGCTGTTAATATGTTTATTTTTATAGTAAAGGTCTCATCAGTGGTGGAAAGTAACTAATTATATAACTACTGGTCTACTGTTTAATTGAATTATGGTAATTTTTCCTTTATTATATTTTTTTCTTTATATAAAAAAATATATAATAGTTATATCTATCTCACTACATTTTTTGTTCACAAAAATTTATATTATTATATTATTTTAATATAGTTTGTCTAATTTTATTTTGTGAATTAATGTTAATCCAGAAATCATCATTGTCAGTAAATTGTTCCAGAATCAATGAATTACTATCTAAGCCAATAAACCATTTTCAGCATTTATTAAAGGGAAAGATTTGAAAATGGATTCAGGCGGTTTTGGTCGACACACTGATGACATCAGATGGTTATGATTGGTTGATTGAAATGTTCATTCAGAATCAACAAAGGTGTTAATCCAGGATCACATCCTACATGGCAAAATCATATCCACCTTTATATTCGGGAGTGACAACAAATTTAAAGAGGCTAACAGGCTTCATTTCTAACATCCTCCTACAAATATATTCACTATCTCTCCTCTGTACATGTCCAAACCACCTCAATCTGGCTTCCCTGACTTTCTTCTCAAAACATCTAACCTGAGCTGGCCCCTCTAATGAACTTGTTCCTAATCCTGTCCAACCTAATCACTACCAAAGAAAACCTCAACATCTTTAGCTCTGCTACTTCCAGCTCTGCCACCTTCTTTATTCCTCAATGCCACTGTCTCTAAAGAATACATCATAGCTGGTCTCACCACTGTCTCTAAATCATACATCATAGCTGGTCTCACCACTTTCTCTAAACCATACATCATAGCTGGTCTCACCACTGTCTCTAAACCATACATCATAGCTGGTCTCACCACTGTCTCTAAACCATACATCATAGCTGATCTCACCACTGTCTCTAAACCATACATCATAGCTTAACTCCTATTTAAAACAGAAGCTATGTTGTAATCTCCCAACAAATTTAAAGAGGCGAACAGGCTTTTTTAAATAAAACGCAATTGCAAATATTGTAAATGTACTTTTTCTTCTTCTACTTTCGGCTGTTCCCTTCATCTGTATCCACCTAACCCTATTCTCTACATCTTCTTCACTCACACCCACTAACTTCATGTCCTCGTTTATCCCATCTATATACCTCCTCTTTGGTCTTCCTCTTTGCCTTCTGCCTGGTAACTTCATTTCTAACATCCTCTTACTAATATATTTACTATCCCTCCTCTGCACATGTCCAAACCACCTCAATCTGGCTTCCCTGACTTTCTCCCCAAAACCTCTAACATCTGCCTGGTAGCATATGTACTGCTTTATAAATAAATTTTAAAAAAAGTGTTGATACCACGCTGTCTTATTTCAATTTATTAAGTGCAACATCCTGGTACTGGATGTGCACTTTTTTCATGCTGTGAATACACTGTACTATAAAACAGAATAGTGCATAATTCTGCGATTTGGGATGCGCCCCCAGTCTGACGAGTGTATTACAAAAAAAATCTAAATTTGACCATGGGGACACGCTCTATAAACACATTTGTTGGTGTTTTTGATGCTTTGGATCAGTGGGTGAGGGAAAGAGACAGAATGAGTAAGAAAGGAAAACGGAGTGTTGTATGGGATTATAAAGCATGATTTATAATTTTAATTAAAGTCCCCACTCAAGTGAAACCACCGCTGTGACAATTACACTAGAAGACACACCAAACAGTCCAGTGCTTCCTTTTTGTTGTCCCAATCAGAAACGTGTTTAAGAATTTTAAAGCTATTGTAAACAGTTCAACATTAAAAACATCTTTTTTATTCTCC
This sequence comes from Bagarius yarrelli, assembly GCA_005784505.1. Lineage (NCBI taxonomy): Eukaryota > Metazoa > Chordata > Actinopteri > Siluriformes > Sisoridae > Bagarius > Bagarius yarrelli. Next base: position 4,916,437 of record VCAZ01000049.1, read on the forward strand.
AACCTTTATTTTAAAGCTATAAACAGCGTGTTTAAAAAAATTGCAATTATTGCAGTTGACATTTGCTGCTTTTGAATATAGGTCTGGATTTCACTGCAGGCGTTTTAATATAGGTCAAAGACGAGATGTGTCTTTTTTGTGTCTGAAGGCTGTTCATTTCTGCGGAAAATAATTAATGTGCATAAATAATGTATGGTATAAGTCCACTCTTACTTTTTCTGCTGTTTCATGAAAGATTTACAGAAGGAAATGACCCATTATGGATGAAATAATGTTCTAGAGTTCAGGTAAATGAGGTGCATTAGAATAATAACTATTTTTTTGTTTTTAATCGTTTTTAAATGTTTCATTTAAACACTTGTTAATTATAAAACCTTTTTTAAGCAATAATACTGTTAACACAGTGCCATGCTGGTTAATTATCTACAGGGTTGCCAGTGCCACTGTTTTATGGCAAATTGGGCGAGGTATGGAATAAAGCTGTGGGAGGATAAAGCAAGCCCATGGGTGGAATTAAATCTAATCCATTTCTTCCAGCATGAGCTTTAGCATACAAAGAAAAACTGTAAGTGAAACCTGTTTCTGTGAATTTTATTGGTGTCAAATACAGTATATTATAAAGATAAAAAAGTATAATGAATATAATTGTAGAAAGATTAGGCATAGCAAAATCTGTCTTTTCTCAAACACACCTAAGATTAAATTCTGGTCTGTCCAGATTTGGACAGTTAAAAATCCTGCTGACACCTGGTATTCTGGGTAATCTGCTCTACGGGGTGCGGAGACAACACCTTGTACTATACTAGAACTTTTCTATAGAGACGTCTTCTTCAATATTTTTTTATAAATACATACAGACTCTCTTTTAGTCATAACGAACTTATTTTAAGGTCTGCTATTGTCTATGCAAATATGTTTAATGGTTTGCATTTTTAAGGCTTAAAAATTTATATTATTAAGTAAATATAAAATATTTTGAAAAATTTCTGCAAAAGAACAAATAACTTCATTTTAACCTCATCTCTGTATGGGGATTTGTCAGGACACCTTTGTATAATTTACCTCTGCTCAGTGTCTTAATAACACCGGGTTACATAAACACAGCACACACTCTGCATAATATGAATGATAAATACACAGCTGTGTATGGCATATTTATAAAAATCACTAAATTACATCCTGATCTGCTGCAGTGCTCTATGGTAATAATTTATAACACCAAAATGACAACATATAGACCTTTATTCTGAGACGGACGCCTGACTACAGTGTCCTAAAAGCTCATTTAGCCTCTTCATGATTCGATGAATATTCTAATATTGTAATTAGCATTAATTCACACACTTATGAATATATATGAAGTTCTTGATCATGGGATGTGTTTTAAAATTTTGCACTTTATTTGCCTTTAGAGAAATTTTAAAGACTGATGGTGGATGCTATTGTACATAGTGCAAATTGCCAGTTCTAGCTCCAATGGAATAAATGCAACTATTTAAAGGTGGGTAATTAATAATGATTAATTGCCCCATGCATGCACAATATCTGTAACCATTTTCTTAGATGGAGTTGTGGTCTGCAAACTTCATTTGCATTCTGAACGCTTTTCTTAATGTGGCTATTTATTTTAATTTAATTTCATAGCCTCACGTACTGCACAGGAGGCTTTTTGTGTCAAAGTCACATTAACCCCTTGCCTGTTTAATATGCAGCTTGCTATGTCTCTCCGAATGCCATGAATATTCATCTTTTCACCGGTTCACTCTTCCCATAATACTACGCGCTATAACAACTAATGTAAAACTGTAAATATGTATTTTATCAATAACAAAGTGCACTAGGTAGGGCGCGTATGCGTATATCAAATAGCGGAAGTAGTGCATTTATCCGGGTGTCGTGATGTAATTCAGGACACAGCCACAAGTTTCGCTAAATACCCGGAAGATATGGTGGTTCATGTCAGGAAAAGTATAACCAGGTCTTTTTCAGCTGTTTTTGGTTTTAGGATCTTCAGCATGGCAACCAAGTCGGTGATGGTAACAAACGACCAAGCTTTTAAAGGCAGAGAAGAGAAACTAGCCGTGGCAGGTACATTATTCTGTTATTACAAAGAAACCAAAGCTAATTTCTCTGTTTATGCAGTAAAAAACCCACTCTTTAACACATCATTGACAAGCAGTTCAAAATAAATATAAATATCATGCAGTGTTAAAATTCCATTTACTTCTAACTATTACTTGTTTATTTATTTATTTTTATATTTATTAATATTCTGTTTTATTTATTTTTTCAGAGTTTTTCAGAGATTTATTTGATTATGCAACTGTTGCACAACATGCTTTCATTGTATATTTACTGGAAAAGGTTTAATATAAACTAGTTATTGGTGTATTGCATATAACAGCCAAATATTTTAATATTCACAAACTTCTGATACTTTTTATAAATTTTAAATAACTTTTTTTTTTTTAATTTTATATAACTAAATTCCTCCCAGGATATTATATGTATATATCATATTCCAAAAAGATCCTCCAAGGGCACCACTTTTTTTTTTTTAATTTCTTTCCTTATTATTTTTTTTTTTCCTTTATTGTTTTATAATTTTATTATTATATGCTTAATACTTAGCCAAATGTTTTAATATGCACGAAATCCTGATGCTTTTTATGTAAATGTTGCCAATAAAAAAAAATCTTATATAACTAACTATATATAACTTACTAACTATATATATATATATATATATATAATATAAAATATATATATATATATATATATATATATAAGGGCAGCACATTTTCCTTATTTTTATTATCTATTTTATTATTATATGCATAATGCTCAGAGAAATATTTTAATGAATGAATCCTGATACTTTTAGTTGCAGATTTGCATTGAAATCAGGAGGTAAATTTTGCTAATAAATAATGAATAGTGAAAATCTTATATAACTGAGGAGAAAAATATATATATTCCCAAAAGATTCTCCAACACATTTTTTTAATTTCTTTTTTTCTTATTATATATTTTATTATTCTATGCACACTACTTATATATATATATATATATATATATATATATATATATATATATATATATATATATGCGCCAAATATTTTTTATATGCACGTAATCCTGATGCTTTTTAGTTGCAGTTTTGCATTGAAATCCGGAGGTAAATTTTGCTAATAAATAATAAACAGTGGAAGTCTTTATTATTACCAAAAAATAAATAAATCTATTTGGAACAATCTCCATAAGAACTACAATCTTCTTTTTTTTTTCCTTTCCTTTCCTTTCCTTTCCTTTCCTTTTTTTCCTGGGGGCAGGGTGGCTCAAATGGTTAAGGTGCTGAGTTGTTAATCTGAAGACCAGCAAACACCTGGGTTCAAGCCCCATCTCCGGCAAGTCAACCACTGTTTGGGTCCTTGAGCAAGACCCTTAACCCCTCCTGCTCCAGGGGCGCTGTATCATAGCTGACCCTGCGCTCTGACCCCCAACTTACTAAGATGGGATATGCGAAAAATGCATTTCATTGGCTCTGTCCATGTACCTTGCACAATGAATGAATAATATACTTATACTTATACTTCTTATTATATATGTTATACTATTATTATATATATCAACAATAATTATCCTCCAGTATCTTGTTCTAAACTGTGGTGGATCTAAAACCTGTCAGCATTGAAAAAGGTACAAGAGCTTTTATTGGCCAGTTTTTTTGTTAGTCATTTTTTAAAACCATCCATAATATTTGCAAAGACGTATGAACATTTCTCAAAACAATGAGACAAATGAGCAAAACAATGAGACAAATGATCAAGAGATAATGTAAGACACTCTCAATAAGGTTGTCTGGCAAATGCTGTAAATGTAAATGCGAAGTGTATTTGCAGTTGCGTTTTCTATATGTAGGCGCATAAATTGCGACATAATCCAAACGCAATTACAAAACATTTTTCCTTTATGTTTTCGTATTCGCACCGTGACACCGTGTTACGCAACCATCAATGACATCCTCCACTGATTACCTACGTTGTTTGGCACAATCAATTGGTTTTATACATTTTTTTCAAATGCTTTATTTAGTAATAACATATAAAACAGATTCAGAATAAAGTCAGCAAATATTAATGTAACTTTCCCTCTTGACCATCGACTGTAAGTTATATCATTCCGAATACAACGGTGGATGTAAATGTAGATGTAATTCGTACAAACAGTACCACACAATGAATTTCTTGTAAAAGAGACTGCAAAATCTTTAGTTCATCTCTCAGAATTAAAGATTTATTTCAATTAAACATATCAGTGCTATCAGAATAAAAAAGTCCAAAGTGCTTAGTCTTGCTGTTAATATAAAATACTGTTTAACAGTTAAGTCTGCTCAGTTAATACTACCTGTTATTAAACATATGTCAACATTTAGCTGCACCCTTTTGACCTGCCTCAGCCATTGTAAGGTCATGATTGACAACATGGTCCACAATAGAGGTCCTTATTTTATCTTATATGCATCATGTCCTTGGCCTCTTCTGCCTCTTCCTCTTTTTTGCCTCTTTGTATACCTTCCACCAGGCATCGGTACCCTTCTTCCTCTCGGCTGTTGACCCTGATAACTTCCTGGATGTTTATTCATTGTTGGAATTCTAACTCTTGTGTCTATTATATGCTTTCCAATTAATCTTCATAGAATGCATCTTAGCGCTATTTTCAGAGAACTGGTTTATCATTGGTTTGAGCTACATTTTCTTCATAAAAGTCAAGTTTTACCTGCACAATTCATTGCAAATTTACAAAAATGTTTAGGAATTATGCTGGACAACTGAATGAATCGTTTTTGCATTTAATGTTAAACACGATAAACTAATGACTAAGATGTTTTAAGCGGAAAGGCTGTCGCACCGAAAAAGACATTTCGAGCAACATGACAATAGTAACTGATAATGTAAGAAACCACAGACAAATAATCCATTTTTGTGATGGTGCACATTGACTAGATAATTTAAAGGTTAAACAAGTATGAGAATTCATTTCTGACCTGATAAATGCATCAAAGTGAGAAAAACTGTCAGCTGTAGATTGCTGTATATTGTTTATTTTAGACAGTTTTTGCAAATTAATAAATGTATACCATGAACTTCATGTTATTTAATAGGTCCAGGCCTGTATGCGGGTTTTTATATAAGACAGAAGTCCCAAAATGGAAATTAGTAGATGGGTTTGGGTTCATTCCTTAGTTTATTTTATGTTTATTACTATAAACAAACTATAGTATGTTAATTTCTGACAATACACAATACCATATCCGAAATAGTGCTGGGCGGTATGAAGGTATATATCGTTACAATGGAATAAATTGTCGAACGTAATATGTATATTTGTATTCTGTATACTGCGACATGTAAATAAGTGGGCGTGGCTAACTCACATGCAGTGTGCTTGAGTTTGAGCAAGACCAGGGCTCGTTAACTCGCTAGCCTGTTGGGGTTAATGTGTCTTCCAGTCGGGCTACCAAAATGTATCCCTGCCCTGCCTGTCAGGGTTTCAAATATGGAGCAAATGTATTTCAATGTTTTTTTTATTCAAAAATATAGTTAGGTAAATATGTTGTATGTAATTTTCAGGCTTCGGGAACACACTATCAGTATGGGGGGTATTAAATTCGTTGTTTATGGTAATTATTTTACAACTTAAAATACAGAGGTTCAGACCCTTGGGACCTTATTAGGGGGTACGCCAATGATAAGGCTTTTACAGTAACAGTTTTAAACACAACAGATTTTCCGAGCCCTGAAAGAAGTCATGGCAGATTTATGTCCAGGCAGAATGTTTAAAAAAAACATAACACACGTCTTGTAAAAATCCGGTGAAATCCAACTAATCGGACGTCTAAGGATGTACCTAGATGAATACAGAGGGTTTTTTTCAGCATCCCACTGGCAAACGTGCATGATTATCTCGCTTTCTTACCATGTACTTTATATACATTTGAGTCCACTCTTTAAATTCTGTATTTATCCGTTAAATCTTTACAAACGGTAAGAAGTAGAAAAAGCCAATTAGTTTGGAGTCCCAATATTCTGAAGCTTTAGTGACCAGAAAAGTGTTTGATCATACACTGCCAAAAGGGTGTAGTCGCTTTAACTGTTGGCACAATTATCCTTGTAAGTACTGTATAGAAATAGATCACAAGGAAAGTAAATGACTAACCCGGAATTTAATTGTGAAAGTGTCAGCCTTTTGGAGTGCAATACCCATAATGCATCTGGGTGCACAATTGCTGTTACTTCAGAGATTTCCTTTTCACAGACACACTGGCATACCTCTTATGTGCCACTTCCGAAACTGCATTTTATTGCAAGAGAATTGTTGTTAATTTTTTTTTCATCCAAATGGTTGAACTATTTCAATCATCTGTTTGCTAACCCGTCATTGTACCACTGTTTAAAAGCTAACGCCCGCCAAAAAGTATGTTACTAAGCTTTCCCACGTGTTGTTCATGATCATTGCTATTTTATAGCATCCTTCCATGTTGTTTTGTGCTGAGCAATGCATTGTGGGAGTTTTAGTACCATGGCAATGTCAGAGGACCATCTGTGCATTTTGCGCATGAAAGCTCCACCCACGTCGTAAATTCTTGCTCCGTCTGTCGAAGCAGCTCATTGTCGCAGCATGGCCGAAGTTTCCGGTCCTCCACCTCCCATGAGGGGGTGTGGCAGGAGCTCTGGGCTCTGATGGAGGCAGTACCTGCTGTTCTTTTTATGGCTAGCTATTACAGTCTGATTTTAAAGAACCCATATGCTTAGTGGGTTTACAGCTCCAGAACAGTCAAGCAGATTTGTTCACAGTGGTCAATGTCTTTAAACCAATTGCCACATCTTTTTATCACAACCTTTCGGTGGCACATTGGGGGGTAAAAATCTAAAACTGTTTACTCAACAAAGCCTTTTTGGCAACAGTTTTATAAGGGCACACTTATGGGAAGTGTACACAAACCTTCGGCCATATATTGTGAAATAAAAAACCGTGTATAATTTACTATATTTAGGAGTGTGTTTACACTCGTAGTTTGTTTCATTTGGTTTATTTGGTCTGGACCAAAAAGGAAAATGATACAGTTGGTCCTGGTCCCCATAAGGCTCATACATTTGCATTTTTGACAGCAGACCTAAATCTACCGAACCTTTTTTTGTTTTGTATAACGGCGAAACTTGCCATCTGAAACAATGCTGTGTACTGAATTAAGCGCACTCATTGTGAGCATGTGTATATATGGTTTCACTCTTACCAGCTGAAAACTCATTAAGCACTCCTAAAATGTTTAAACAGCACCAGGATTTCCGCCGTTGTATGCAGAAACGATGCAGATCTGCTGCAAGGAAACACCATTTCCGAAGTCTGGTTTAAATAATGGGCAACATGGGTCCTTTGATGAGAGGAGGCAGGTATTCTTGAGCATTCTTTCATTTAAAATAAAAAAAAAAAATCACAATGTTACTGTGTAACATCAAATCCTGTTTTTGGTCCGATTAGATATAATCTGTCCATGTTGCGCTCACATTTCTTTAGAAGCAGACCGAGACCCTTTTTTTTTTTTTTTTTTTAAAGATATTTTTTGGGATATTTTTTGCCTTTATTAATAGGACAGAGGGATGAAATCGTGGAGATTGAGCGAGAGGACCGGAAAGGACCGGAGCCAGAATCGAACCCGGAGCGCAACTAAGCATGTGGGTGCCGGCGACTCATCTCTTTAGTGGTCTCGATCTGGTTGTTAACTACTCACCAAGGTTCGGATTGCAACGTTCACACCGGAGTGTTTTTTTTTTTTTTATCACGCTAAATATGACAAGTCGTAACGCACCCTTAGTAACAACATTTTAGTAGACAGGCTGTCGACCAAATGGGTGCATGGCTTCAGTCTGATAATAGTCCTCAGAATAGAACCTGCAAAGAATGTCTGTACTGCAGAAGCAGGTTGCTACAGAGCATGCGCCACTCTACATTGATTATCTTGTAGAGCATATCGAAGGAATTGCTTGTGATGCTTGGCCTGGAATCTTCTCTCCTCTCCATTACTAACTTGAGAGTCTGTAAAAGGGCTTTAGCTTTGCTGATGATCTTATTGAGTCTGCTTATGTCATTCGCCATAAGGCTGCCCTAGCAAACAATAGTGTGATCCAGAACAGCTGACTTACTGTATAAAGGCTGTAAAACCAAAGAACCTTATCAGAAAATGAAGCAGTAATGAACTCTGTATCTTTTGTATAGGATGTCTGGGCTCATCATTCTGGGTGTTAATAATTAATGCATGTAGCTTCATTTTAAAAATGGTTGTAATGGGGTTTTTTTAGCCTGGTTAATAACATGAAGTTAAGAAAAGGAAGAGTTAAAAAAATTTAACAGCAATCATGACATGATATTATTTTTTTTTAGTCTGTTTATAAAATATCATTACCCCCAAGTACAGTGCAAGGGTTTAATCAAGTGCAGGACCGAGGCCCATCAGAATTCTGCTGCCGTTCCTTCAGACCTGCATGCCTCCATCTTGCCAGCAGTAGATGAGGATGTTTGTGTTGGCGGGGTGGGGTAAAAGGAGAGGGAGGGGGGTACTCTCCATGGCAACCGGAAAGGGTTGCCTGGATACGGGTGTGAACAGAACATGTGGTGTGTGTGGACTAAGCAGGCTAGGATGCTCTTCACTTCATGGTGGAGTAGATGTGGATGACTGCAGCATCCTGTGTGGATCAGTGATAGAAATCAGTTCAGAAGATGATCAGCATGTGCACACAACAGTAGATTAAAAAAGTGACACGTGATGTTGATTGCATATGTTTTACCAGCGTATCGCTTTTTCTGGGGAAAATTAAATGTTTCGAGTATTTGCATTCAACTTTGTCTTTTCTAACATGTAGCATATAAAGATGCGATAAATAAGCAGAAGATTAAGAGCTAGTGCAGACCAAACCTGTATTTATCTACTTGATTGAAGGTGGCCAATTATTGTAAGTGCCCCATTTTATCAAGTGCAGTATGTAAGCATGCGGGATTTTTAGACTGTTCCTAACCGACCTATAGGGAAGGCTTTGATTAAGAAGAATAATGTTACTTGATGAAAGGTATTGTATTGGTTGTTTGTGTGAATCTGTAATGTTGGTTAATTTAATTGGTTTGGGCTTGTGTGCATTTTTTTCTGCTTTGGGTTGCAGATTTGGAGAATGCCAGCTGATCGGGGCGTTGCCATATGCTTGGTTTATAGTTGTAGTCATATTCAGCAGCACGTACATTGGCAACCATTCCAGCATCAGGCGAGAAACAAAAAAGAAAGTTTGGTTAATATCCTGCAAACGGACTGAGGGGTTTGGAGTACTCCTCTCCTACCACCTGACTCATTTCTCTTTTTGGATTTGGTGGTTATCTTTACCCAAAATTGTAGCTTCATTCCCAATCTCACTTCCCTCAGCTATTTTAATCCACCTCTTTCTAAACCCAGCAGTGGCAGAATGTTCCGGAAGATTCCAACGGACACACGGCACTGTGCAGGATCTGGACAGTATTACCGTAGCCAAATTTCCACCTGCGGTAGCGATCCAGCCAATCAGAGCCCAGCCATATGCCTACCTTAGTCCACAATGTGTTGGCATTTTTCACCGACTCTAGATTGACAACATGGCATGTGTTCAACACCAACGTGGTGGACTCCAGGCGAAAACATGTGTGTGCCATGTGTAATGGTAGTCCAAAAGAAAGTAGTATCCTTGAATATTATTATAATGACTATTCTGTCTCTAAAAGTCCTCTGTAAGTTAAAAAAAAAAACAATTTTCTTAGATTAGTATTTATCGTGTGGAAAAATATCTAAAACCGATTCGTTCCAGCGTAGCTTTCCTTTCCGAAAATTCAAAAGAAATACAAATGTAGGTAAATCTGACGTTCATCCATTGTTGTTTTTGTCAAGTTTATCCAGAAAAAGAGAATTCCCGTTTTTCGGATTGTGTCCTTTTGCAGTATTCTTTTGTCCGGCTCTCCCACACTGTTTCTTCTGTTTTTTTTTTTCCCCTCTCTTCTCCTTTCTGGGTGTTGGCAGAGCTTAGTGGTAAGGTGTTGTGGACTGGGTAAAGGCATTGGCACAGACTCTAAGCTCATGGTGAAAAGGGACCGAATGGTATCGCCTGGACTGCTGCCAAAACTCCATGAGAGGAAAACAAAACCCAGCATGGAAGACATGTGTGGAGAAAAGGAAAGAGAGAGAGTAAAAGAAAGGCATTATGGGAATGTGAAAGGAGGAGGAGGAGGTTTAGTGGCATATGTTTTTGTGTGTGTGAGAGAGAGAGAGAGAGAGAGAGAGAAGGCTTGCATGATAAAGCCTGGGAAAGCATTATAAAAAAGCCAAGAAAGTATAAAAAGGTGTAAATTGCTGAAATTCTAAAATAACACTGCTGGTTCGGTTTGATGCTCTTTTTATTAAGTTAAATGCATGTATTTACACACTTTAAAGCTACAGTCTGTAACATTTTTTTTTGGTTAAATAGTCCAAAATTAATTATTGCGAGAGTACATTCCCCTGTCTTAAGTACATCTCTTTATCTTAGCCCGATTCACAACAGGAAGTTTAGTGCTAGTGGTTGGTTTTTACGCTAAATAAGAGCATGTCGGCGTTCGTCTTGGCGTCATGTCCATAAGCGCGATGATGGATTTCCGGCTATTTAGCATGCGGTGATGCTAATATACAATAAATACACCAAGTCACTAAATATTGATGTTGTTAAAATTTACAATTAAAGAGCGCCTAATTATTAGAGTTACTGTAATTACTAATAAAAAAATAAAAAAACACATTTTACAATTAAAAAAAAAAAGGTCTTAAGTAACGAAGTAAAAGTCATGGACTGTAGCTTTAACGTGTAGATTGTAGGTGGTTTGTATGTTTACAGTGCCTAATAAAATAGAAGTTGCAACCAAAATACAATTGCAACCTTATTTGTATAGTGATATTAACAATGAATATTTTCACAAAACAGGTTTACATTCAAATAATCAGTTATAACAATTTGAATAGAAAATGTTTCACGTATGAACGAGCCGTAGGCGATAACGTTGACTCAGAACAGAATCTTCATCTGGATAGTGTGATTTAGAAATAATCTTCTGACTACATCAGCACCATCTGACAATTTGTTTGTGCAAATTTATCAAGTTACAACAGAATGTTTTCTCTGTTGAAGTTATAAAAGGTTGACAACTCTGAAAATATGAATTTATTTTGACTGACATGAAAGTGTATAAAATTGCAATAGTTACCATTGTAAACATCAGCAAGTTTGAAATTCGCTCTTATATAACACTATTTTGCCAATTTATTATTACAATTTGCGTATTTATGAATGGCGCATTATAATTTTTCCAACCATTTACATTGTTAGGTTTGTTTCAAATTATTACATTTTTTGACAATAAAATAATTGTAATATTACTTAAGTTTTATTATTTAATGTCATGTGGTGTGTTGTAAAGCCTTGTCTGTTAGTTTTTAACATGTGTGTGTGTGTGTTTAGCCTGTGTGTATTTAACTTGATCGACCTATACGTATATTATTAGTTTGTTATAACATAGCAATTAGAACTATCCTTTATGTCAGCATTTTAATTTTGATTTCATGCTTCTGTTGTGTGTGTGTGTGTGTGTGTTTTAGGTAAGCAGATTGGAGGGTGGCTGTAGTAAAATTATGGTGGCGAAGGTTGGGGTTGTTATTACTGTGTTTATAATATTGCGGAATGTTTAAGCCATTACGCAGACTGTCGATTTAAGCTGCAAATCACTTCAGTCCTCTGCCTTAATCCATGATACATCTGTGCCGCCTTTCTTGTCGTTCCGGCCTGGCACAGTTGGCGAAGTCGACCCATCCACCCTGTAAATATGTTATTTAACCATCTCAATTTGTTCCTTTTCTCTGTAGCGAAGTCGGGTCCTGTCTTCTGTGGTTGAATGGCTACTATTGTTGGTGATGGTGTTGCAGTGAGTGTGATGAATAAAGATGCTCTAAACTAAGAAGTGCAGCCCATGTTTATTTTTTTTTTTTATTGTAATCTGTTAAGTGTCTCTCAGTGTGAAGACCCAAGCTTTGATCATGCTTAGCTTGACCAGACTGAGTAAATCTGTGCTAATCCTCCCAGTGCTATCTTTTACACACACACACACATACACACACTTGGGTTGACCCGACTACCTACTGTACATAGAGTAAAACAGACAGTCAACAAAATGATTTTGGTAATTAGATTTATATAAACTGTAATAACAAAGACAACAATTCTTTATTATTATTATTTAACCCTGGTGGAGGTCAGGTTGTTGTCTATGTGGTGTGGAATTTTGCCTGTTCTCCCTGTGACCCTAGACTCCCTCTCAGGTTCTCTGGTTTCCTCTTGGCTTTCAAACAACTTACCATTTATATTTATGACACTAATCTTGGCCTTATAAGTCATGCTTCTTGATTGTTAAAATTCTGATGCATAATTCACAAAAGGCACATAAACCAGTATAAACTCATTTGCAACTATGATTGCACTCTGATCTGTTTTTGTAGGAACATCAATTAAAAATTTTGCTTCCCTGTAACATGTCCTGAAACAAACAACCTATGATTAGCTGCTTTACTTGCCAGTCAGACGCCTTCTTGTCCAAAAAAAGCTGCGATGGTGTCCTTCCAGAAGATCTTCCTGGTGTTAGACTGCTGCAACTAAGGTTGCAAAGGCTTGGAAAATTTTCCATGGGAACATCATCTTTGGAATTTTGGAAATATTTCAAGTTGGAAACTTAACAGGAATTTTTGGCCACTAATGGATATTAAATTATTTAGAAATTTAGGAAAAATGATGTAAACTTTATAAACAACAAATATTAATGCTTGAGTTTATAAGTTTATATTAGGGGATAGGCAGACATGCAAGGAAAGTTGTATTGCAGTGGTTAGGGTGTTGAACTGCTAATTAGACGATCAGGGTTCGATTCCCAGAACCATCAAGTTACCACTGCTGGACCCCTGAGCAAGGCCTTTAACCCCCAATTGCCCAGATGTCTAACATTTAAGTTCCCTGTTATAAACTAACCTGCAATTTTGCAAATTCCCAGTTTATTCCTGTGAATTCCCAGATATTTTTGATAATTCCCATGGAACGTTTCCAGCCTTGAAAATATCCAGCTGCAACAAAGACAAAGAAAAAAGTGATTACTGACGATGGAAAAGTCCAGTTGGGTCCTGAGGGTGTAAAAACTTTTGCTTCGTATATTAACACTAAGATTAACACTACAAAGATCTTAAGATATTAAAAACTCACTTTAACGACACTTTAACTTTAAGAGTGTTCCACCATGCAATCTTCTGATGTTACTGGTTGAATGCTGGAAACCAAAACAAACTGGATGCTCCATATCCAGCAGTGGAAACTTAAATCAGAAACTTCTCACTTATTTACTTTCTCTCTCTCTCTATCGTTTTTTTCTTGCTAGAGAAACATGCAGTCACAAAGAGGACCACTGTGGAGCCATTTCCTGTTGGGACAGAGATGATCATGTTTGGTGTGTTGCATCATCCGACTACCACACACTGTACACAATCCACCTGTCACACACAGAAGCGCATTTTTTAATGATCGCGTATACTCAGTCGTTATAAATTCATAAAGACTTTATGCTCTTTGTTTTTTAAATTTATTTATATGAATTAAAGTTTTATTTCTTAGGTATTTCTGAGTAAATTAATTGTTAAATAAACAAAATAAATAAATTATTGTTATGTAATTATTTATTAAAACAATAAATTGTTTATTTTGGTAGCAATTTATTCAATAGTTTATTTTTTTATGTGTTTTTGTGGCACATTTAATTTTGTAATGAAGTCACCAATAAAAGGTTACTACTAAAAACCAAAACAAGTCTACACTGTGTTAAGGCATGTATTTGGTGTGTGTGTTTGCTTACTCACAGGTATGGGCTGTTTTTGGGGTGCTGAAAGGCGCTTCTGGACTATCCCTGGTGTGTTCTCTACTCAGGTGGGTTACGCAGGTGGATTTACCCCCAACCCCACCTACAAAGAGGTGTGCTCAGGTAATAACACATACACATATTCATAAACACGATCTGGCTAAGAAATCTGGGGGGCGTGACATACATTTACATTTACAGTATTTGGCCCCTTATCCAGAGCGAATGACATTTATCTCTTTTATACAATTAGGGGGTTAAGGGCCTTGCTTAGGGGTCCAACAGTGGCAGGTTGGTTGTGCTAGGAATCAAACCCCAATCTTTCAATTAGTAGTTTAACACCTTAACCACTGCGCTACCACTTCTTACATACTGTAGGAGACCCATATTCACGACTTTTTCTCGTTCGGCTTTTGTTCTTGACTCTTTTCTATTAACTAAACAGCTTCCAGTAGTTAAATGTCCCCGCAATCTTGTCTGTTTCGCTCTTTTTTTTTTTTTTACTTTACTTTATGAACTAATTGTCTACAGATACAGTGAGTGTATAAGAGAGAGAAAAAGAGAGAGTGAGTCTGTGCTTGTATATCTGTCTGCCTATATGTCAGTCTGTGTGTTTGTGACTGTATATTTGCTGTCTGTCTTGCAATGTGTCATCACATTCTCTACAGATGTTTTAATAAAGTTTTTAATAAGGGGTTATAAAGTTTTTGTGTACAAATCTAGAATATGTGAGAAAAGTCCTGCATTTTTTGCTTTATAGGACTGACGGGACACACAGAGGTGGTGCGAGTTGTCTATCCTCCTAAAGACGTCAGCTTAGGGAAACTGCTGAAGGTGTTCTGGGAGAGCCATGACCCCACTCAAGGTACAACACAAACATACACACTCATGAACAGTCACATGGATAGGATAGAACATGCATAAGAAATGTATGCGCATTGGGAAGAGTCTCAGGAGGGAGAATCAGACAGCAGATTTTTGTTAATGTGTCCGAATTTGGAGATATGAAATACACCATGGGTATGCGTTCTCATGGGTATTCATGCCCAGTGGGTGCATTTAGTATCTTCCATCTGCAGTAAAAAAAAGACATATGACACACGGGGATGTGTGTGTGTGTGTGTGTGATTGCATCTTTGCAGCTGAGCCCCAATAATGGATGAAAAACGATAAGCAAAGCAGCCATTAGGGAAAAATTGTAGTTTTTAATAAAAGTCTTTCAAACAATTCTGCCATTTTATATTTTCTATCTAATGCAAAACCACACATCTTCTTATAATATCACATAAAATCATTGCTCCTTTTTGTTAAAGACATGTGCCTCATATCACACACTGATTTTCATTTAAGGTGCCCTTTGTCAGCAAAAAAACCAAGAAAGGTGTGAGAACATTATTAGCTCACTAATAGCTTAATTCATAAATTTTTAAATGTTAGCTAACACTAATAGTTACTTAAAACATTTTTTATGTTTGGATTTGATCAAAATTTGCATTAATTTGAAAAAGTTTGATTAAAAAATGTGACAAAAACTGATCAGTAGATCTGTCAGTATAAACATTTTAGCCATTACATTTATTACACACAGCTCAATACTGGGACATTAGATCATAAATCAAAGTGTAACAAAATCTGTCAAAGTTGTGT
The DNA here is from genome assembly GCA_005784505.1 of Bagarius yarrelli. Classification (NCBI taxonomy): domain Eukaryota; kingdom Metazoa; phylum Chordata; class Actinopteri; order Siluriformes; family Sisoridae; genus Bagarius; species Bagarius yarrelli. Next base: position 4,932,073 of record VCAZ01000049.1, read on the forward strand.
CAAGTTCTAGGTATTTAAGCAGGGGTGGGACTTCTATGGTTTCTTGAAGAAAGCCAGTGACTCAACGGTTCTGAAATTGATGGGAAATTCATTAAATCATCTTGGTGCCAGAATAGAAAAAAGTCCAAAAGCAGACTTACTTTGCGTCCTGGGGGAAAGTGGGGCGAGTTATTAGTTCTAATCACTTGCTACACCGATTTATTTAAAAAGATTGCATACTTACATACATATAAACAGTTATGATTTTTCTCCATTGTGTAGTATTATTAGTGTAAGTAGTGAGTTCAGAATGACATTTCCAACAAGAATAAGATTACGTCAAGTATTCAGATGATGCGCTTATTCATCTGAAAAATTGTGGTGAAAGCGTGGTTCCAGAAAAAACACTTATTTTCAAGATAGACTGCAACACTTTGGTGGACAAGATGCCTCCCAAACACTGTTTCAGCATGACAATGCCCCCTGTGCACAAAGCCCCTAAGCTCTGTGACAACATGTTGGGTTCTGGTTGGAGTGTAGGAACTTGAGTGTTCTGCACAGAATCCTGACTCTAACTCAACCTCTTTAAACTAAACATCTTTGGAATGAACTTAAACACTGACTGCACCCCAGACCTCCTTACCTCAACATTAGTGTTTGTTCTAACTAATACTATTGTGACTGAATAAACAAATCCCCTTAGCACCGCTCATTAATCTAGTGGAAAGACTAACCAGAAGCATCTACGTTGTTAGAAGTAAGACTTGAGTCTACATCTGAATTAGAATGTTCAAAAAGCATATGTATGTGTTGGTCAGACGTGCCTTTAGTGTTAATATAGTAGTGTATATTAATAGTAATATTATGCGTACTATTAGCTGAAAAAATCCACGCTTCGAAAAGCTATAAGTAAAAGAGGTGCGTTTTAAATATTGTTTAGAAAGGAAATCAGGTTAATTGGAATGTAGCAGTGGAGTCGAAAGTGGTGAGGCAGCACTGCTATTATAGCCAGTACTGTTCTTACGATAAAAAATAATGTTCTAGGCTTTTAAAAGAAAAAAAAAAATTCTAATTTTCTTGATAGCAATGTTAACACCTCTGGGTTCTATGGAACATTAGTAAAATATCTGCCAATTTGCCCTGCAGGAGTGTTCTGTAAACGCAGGACCAATTGAATTTTCTCGAATGTCGTTTCAGAAAATGTCGTCTTACTCAAAGTCAGTGATCGGTCAAATACAAGTTTAATAGACTCCTACATGCCTTTTAAAGACCGACACTTATCTAACAAAGCTTACTTTATATCAAAGATTGTTCGGCGTGTCAGAAAAGCGCCACAGGTGAGCTGGTTGGTTTGGTTGGAATGCCATGCCGCTTGCGGTGACAGCAAGAAAAGCTTGAACTGTGAAATTGCAAGTGCAGCTGGTTTAAAAAACCACTTTCTTGTTAATATTATATTCCCACAGCAAAGCAAAAGCAATATGAAATAACAGATTCAATCTCAACCTTCTCGGCCAAGTAACGAAATGTCTTACATGGTGTTTTTCACTGTGGAAACACAAACTATAAACTGCATAGTTTTTAATCAGGAAAGTTCTGGATGTTCCAGACTTTCACAATGAACCTTCTGAATATTTGTCTTGAGCTCACACTTTATTCTTTATTTCTCACACTTTATCCACTGTATGTAATAACATACCCAAATTATTCACTCTAGTAAAAGTGCTTGTATTAGTTTTTACTAAACACTGTTACTTAAAATTTACGTAAGAAAGTAAGAAAAAGACATGCAATGATTAGCAACTGAAAGTATAGTTAAGTGGAGATTTTTGTTTTGTCGTAAGTAAAATATTAAGTTAAAAAAAACCCTCTTTCTTGGTGTTTGTTTAGTATCATCACCTCCCTCAAATGTTAGAAATTTAGATTAATTTGAAGATTTTTTATTTTTTTATTTTATCAATTGAAACTTTCTTTGTTTTTAAAGTAAGGAAAATATTTGGTTTTCCGCCAGTGGTGTCTATGTTTCGCATTGAAATTCTTTATCATGACAAACTCCACCGTGATTATTAATTATTTCATTTCCAAAATGAGTCAATTTCTGCTTTCTTGCCTCAAGTTCTTGTTCGTAAGCATCTAAAATTTGGTATTATCTTAAACCACTAACATTCTGTGCAAGGCTATTCTAACAGAGAGGAAAAACGCATTCACACCGACAGAAGTCTCACACTGACTTTATTTTAGGTCAGACTTGCAGCTGTAACATAATCAATTCATTTGTTTATACTGATTGAAAAGGGTTAAAAAACAGACTGAAATGCCGTCAGCGAGTATTTCTTTATTTAGTTTGTTTATTTTCCTCTCATCCCATCTTTAATAATGGCAGATGAACCGAACAAGACTTTAAACACTCACTTATCAGACTGCGGTGTCAACTCTTTTCATTAACCCACTTCCCTGAGTCCAAAATGTATTGTTGGCTCGCTGTTCCATGCTTATTAGTCTCTGGAGGTATTTGCCTTGTATATTAATACTGCAATTGTTATCTTTTATACTATCCTAATATAATCCTCAGTTTTCCCATTAATCATTTGGTAGATTTTAAGAATATTAATTTTACTTTGCCTTAAAATCGATCTTCTTAAATATCTAATATCAAAGACTTGCAACTGTGTTACATTTATATTTATATAGTTGAATGTAAAAGAGAAGTTGTAACAAATAGATTAGAGACATTTAACTAAAAGCTGTCCAAGTTATCATTAGTGATTGGTATCTAATCTGAACTTAAAGCACCAACCAATAGTTCTCTGTCTAGACATTTATGTTAAAGACATTACATTCCTCATCCAAACAAACTTATATATTATCTATTTATTTTATTTATGCAATTAAGCAGTTGAAGGTTAAGGTCCTTACTCTGGGGCCCAATGATTGTTCTAGGAATTGAACTTACGAGCCAATCTGACACTGACCTAACACTTTTTTGTCGTTAGCAGAGAAAAAGAGGTGGGGGTTGATGGGGTAAAAGGATTTTTTTTTTTAAATCTTAAGAAGTCTTTCTTGATTATCTGCCTTCAGCTAAATAATTTCCATAATGCATATAATTGGATCAACAGAGGATCTGCAACAGAAGGTTGATGTTTGAAAAAAAAAAATACACACCACTCGCTGATCTATAGACAGTTATTTTTTTTCACAAGCTTGCTTTGATCCATTGAATGACTTTTTTGGGTCAGTATCCGGACTGCTGTCTAAGCGGCGGTGTGAATGATAAGAACAGAAAAGTTACATTTCTCAACAAAGCGAGCAGTCATTGTGTAGAGCTGCATGAAGGAAAGTCTGACAACTGGTTCATAAGATTAACTTTACAAAAACTTTCTTTTGGCTGTAACAGTAATGGTTACCAACTCGGCAAGGATGAGTAGCCTTTGAACCTATCCTGCGCATGCAAGTCCTTGACCATTCAGCCTCATCCAAGACTTAATATTAGTTCTTGGTGGGCATTAACACATGCTTAGCAGTCTCAAGCTCAAATTGTAAACACGAAGAAGTACTATAGGATTAAATCTGTTAGTTCCTGCAACTGTCAGTTGCAGCCGCTTGGTGCGCTTTGATGCGATGAAGCCACCTACGCTTATTAATTATTCACTATACCGGCATATCCTACAGGGAGAAATATTGCCTGCACAAAGTTGCTTGAAGTTGGACTGCAGAAAATTCTGTCTAGTCAGGCTTCTGAGATGTGGCTAAATGAGATGCACGGTACTTCCCGACTCTGAAGGTCATTTAGGTCATTAAATATCTGTTGATATTGATTTAGGTTAAATGTTTTTTCAGAAATCTAAGCGCCTTCATGAGAAACGACAGAGAGCCTTGTGCGCTGTTTTGTGATTGGCCAATTTTTAGTGCAGGGATGTGGAAAGATCTCTGTAGGCTGTTTCTCCATGCATGCATAACCCGGGATTCTTTCGTCTGCATACGCTCACGCTCTTGCGCGTTGCAGAGTATATGTGCATTAGTTGCTACGTTTCATTTAACCTGCTTTGAAATGGAAATGTGTGCTTGTGCATGCACGCGTCTATCTGAGTGTGTATGCACGCATGAGTCTGTTAGTATGTGAATGTGTATGTACTGTCTGATTGTTTGATTCTTTTTCTCGCCTTATGGGACCTGAGTATCCAGCCGTCTCCTGGTTCAAAGGGTTCTGCTCTTAGCAGCGTGACTTGCCGAGCAGCCAATCATGGCTCGGATAGCAACATCGCCATCCAATCATACACTCCTAGCACAGACTCCTTCATAACCCCAATCTCAAACCCAGCAACACTTGCGCTGGCTGTAGCTCTAGGCCATATGGGACATGTGCATACACGTACCTGCTGTATGTTTAGGACATGCATAGAGACTGATGCCATGTCACTGTGGCCATATGATGAAAAATACAGTTGGGGGTTAAAAAGTTGTAGCATTTTTGTTGTCGATAGCACAACACGGATAAAGTACAAAACTGCAAACACAAGCGACACACATGCTCGAATGACTGCTTTAGCAGATTATTACTTATCTACTTAGAAGGGTACTACCCCCCAGCTCCACCCTACTCCACTGAACCCCAAAATCTGGCACTTGGTCAGACTAAGATAAGAACATCTTATCTTTTTCCTCTCTTCTTGTAGCTCCCCCTCTCCTCCCCTGTTTTATTCACTCTTCTCGCTTCCCCTCCCCAGTCACTGCCATAGCAGTTCTGTTGTTCCAGGATCGTCCGATCCCCGAGGCGGCCTGCTCATCCCTCCGCTCCCCTTTTATCACTTAGTCACTCCGTACATCTCCTCCCTCCCCCCTCACCGTCATTCTTTAAGCTTTTGTTAAAAAAAATGGCACGGTGATGGGCGCCTTCTTGCTTCTGTTTTATTTGTCTTTTCCCAATACTTAGCTTTCTTTGCTTATCTTTTTTTGTAGGTCATGCAGTATTTATAGAGAGATGTGTATGTGTACGAGGAAGAAAAAAAAAGAGATTAAGAGAGAGGAGAGAGAGAGGAAGAGAGTTAGTTCAGGTTATAGAAAACAAAATGGAGTGCATGCTCTGCTTATCTATCTCTGAAGCCAAATGCTGATTTAAAGACAGCTTTATTTAGCAATATTAAAACAAATAATAAACGTCACAAACTGCTAAATAGGTTATATGTTTCAATCAGCGGCACACACATACACACACACACGCTTTTCCTGATCTGGATGCAGGTTTAAGCAGGTTTAATTTCAAAGCTATTGACCTGAAATCAGCGGATACTGTAGCATAGCTTAAAAAGGAAGTATCACTCATGTCTCCTTGCTGATCTGGAGTCATTATAACAGCTTGTAACACGCGTGTTCTGTCTGTGTAATAAGGAATGTGGTAGCTTTATTTAAAAGTTATTAATAGCACTAACTCAAAGTCATAACAGCTTTCTGGGACAGTTTAATGTGACATATTTCGAGCAAAACAGATCAGCATCTTCACTCAACATTAATTGAGCTGGGAAAAGGGGAGCAGATTATTGGCGATTGTCATTTCCCACCCGCTGCACATGCAAAGATGGTAAACAGATAAGTTATGTTGATGATGAATATAATTAGGGACCTACAGTTAACACGACCTGAATATCTCTATATATTTTAATACAATACATATTGCAATATTACAAAAAAAGACAAACAAATAGCTAAAAATGCAACAAATACAAGGAGGCGCCCTTATTTATTCCGCCATGCTTGCTCTTAAATTAATGGCCGTAGGAAGTCGTTTGACACACACTGACGATTTTACTTAAATATTATTGTGAACGTAATTATTGAAAAAATTTATATACGTAGCGTATTTTCACGTGACATATATTGCAAAGCAGCATGAATTCAAAGTCGAATAATGTTAAACTTGATGTTGAAGTGCAATTTAACTACAAGAAACAATGTTTTACTTGAAAAGTGCCACGTCAACGCTCTCTGTCGATTCTGTATATGAAGACTCGTCTCTCCTGTAGCCTCATGGAATGCTAAAGTATGTATCATGTACGTACGTACTTCAAAATCCAGGCGGGAGTAATAGATCATCCAGGAATTTTTCGCCTACTAAGGATTCCGACATACTACGTGCGTTGCGTACTCAGTTTCGCCTACTACATCGTATTGAAATATTTGTTTGCAGACAAAGCCAATGATTTATTGGCATGTGTATTCCACGCTTAATTACAAATGGGTCACATGACTGTAGCATGGATCCACCAGCATGATGCCGTTACTTTCCAACCTCGTTTGGATTATTAATCTTAAACTCCTGCTGATGTGGAGTCAGCTTTATTATTTTTATATCAATCGCTAATGTTAAACAATTCATAACGACTATGTTTATCAATCTTTTCTATCCACTTTGCAATCTGTGTTAAGTTTATAGGTTTTTGATGTTTTCGGAAAGACTGAGGCCTGATTTTGTAATTGTTCAGAACAATATGTCTTTTTCTTATTTATGTGAATCTTATTTTAATCTGCTCGCTAACGTTTAAATACTCATTTTGATTTTTTTGTAAATGGCTGTGTGTATTATGCAGTATATTATGTCCGTTATATAAAATGGCTACAGCAATCACATATTGCTATTGCAATTTGTCTCGCACATTTCGAAAACAAACATGTTGTAGCATGCTTAATTAAGATTTTTTTTTAATCACAACACTGCCGTGGCTTATCAGAGCACTCGCAAAAATAATTAAAATGCGAGATTTTTTTTATTTCGCTCATTTGCATGGTACAGACCTGAGGAAAAGTGATGTTGACAGTGATGTTGACAGTAAACCCTAGGGATGTATTAGCCAAATAAAATAATTTGAGCCACAATACAGAAGCAATCGATTTAATAGTCAAATTTCAGTCAATTTTTTTTAGCAAGCAAAAAAACCAAACTGGAGGAAATTATTTTAGTTACACAAATGCACTTTGTTTATATAGTACATATAAACAAAAATAAGTTCTAATCAGACACTGGTGTCCCCATGTTGAGTTCTGCTCAAGTTTTTTTCCTCATGTTGTCTCAAGTTTGTCGTCACCACTGTCACCTCTGGCTCACATTCTAATAGGCATTACATTTTAATATTTTTATATATATATATATATATATATATATATATATATATATATATATATATATATATATATATATATATATATAATAGTATCTGCATCATAATAAATAAACATGGCCGTCTCAAACGGCAATTTTTAGAACGCACACCATTACAGTTTCGTCTTTCTCACACACAAATGCACACACACACATAGACATACTATAAATAAAGATTCTGCATATTTATCCTGTGCGCCGTAACCCGTAGTGCATTTATTCCCAACATGGCTGTCCTGTATGTCTGTTTTTTTAAGACTTAAGCTTATTGTTGCATTTTTTTTTTTATTTGTCTGCTTTTTTATGTCACAGATTTTCGCAGTTTAACACTTATTATTATCTAATCATTAGATATGTATACAAATATTGCTGTGTGCAGTATATGAACTGCAGTAGTTTGTTTTTAGTTAAAATGTAATTTTATCTTAATTTTCAGACAGTGTTTTATTTATATATTGGATTTAATTTGCAGTCTGATCATGTGACTGTATTTCACTGTCAGTATTTGGGTTTGGTGAATTTCTTTCCCTAATGTTTTTTTTTGGTTTAATTTGTTTGTCTAATTGTACTAAAAGTCTAAAAAGTCCCGCTCGTTTTTAATCTAAATGCCGGTTTTCATCTTAGTCAGCGAGTCCAGTTGCAGCATATTGTCCTTCAGCGCAACCCCCTGCCATGTGAGACAACAAAAAAAGGAATGCCCCATTTCTAAAAATAAGAACCCCCAACCCTCATTTTGGCGGGGTGCAGCTTGCAGTCGGCACGTGCCTCATGAGGGGTGACCCTCGACCCTTGTCCCTCCCCCACAGCGGGGCTGTAAAAGGCGGAGTCCTTACAGCGTGTCAGTCACTCAAGCTCAGAAAGGCAGTCAGAGCTAATTTATGGAGATTGGATATGGAGAGAGAGCGTGTGTTTAAGTGGCAAAGTAATGCATTCAATCAAGGAGCGAGACAAAGAGAGAGGGAGGAAGTGATGGAGTAATAGAGCAACCGTTTCAGCCGAAGATGGAGGAAGTCAGAGGGAATGGGGAGGGGGTGGAGGAGGATCGACGGGTGGTGCGCTAGCTGAATCAACAACTTCAACCATGTTAATGCAACTGTAATAATTAATAGTAACAGTATGTGTTTCTCACACTGCAGCTCATGAGGTTAACAGTAAAAAGAGATCTATTACTAGTATAATTATGTCATGGACAATAAGGTTAATAAGATATGTATAGATTTGATTTAATTAAATTTCATTTCTATATTGCGATCTTTTCTATAGATGCGATCCAATTCTGTAACAAATGAATTGAATTTAGAAAAGACACAAAAGACACTTTTTTTTACATCTTATTTGTTAGGATTGTTATTGTTATTATTTTTTTTTATAGTTTGTGCTTCATTTCTAATCAGTATATCCAATAAAATTCAAGTTGTCTTTCTATATTGAAAAAACATTGTTTACATGTCGATATATACTGATAGTCTGGGTTTCAGTATCTTTATTAAAAATATATGTATGCTTTATTTAAAACAGTATGTATGTACATATACTCGTAAAAAAATATAATGAAGATAGATGATATGATTATGGTCATATATATATATACGTGTTACACACTGTACTTACACACACACACACACAGACAGATAGAGAGACGGAGGGACGGACGGATAGATAGATGGAGAGATAGATAAATGGATAGACCGACAGACACACACACACACACACACATGCACGCAAAAACACTTTTATCCATGTTTTAAAGTGTGATGGGGAGCGTGTGAGTTAGGGAGAGAGAGACAGAGAGAAAGAGAGAGGGTGTGTGTGTTATGTAAGAGGAGTAAAAATAGCTTTCACTCTGCAGCCCTCTTAGCTTCATGCTCTCACACGCACACACACTGCATCACTGCACCTGTGGGACACACACACACACAGAGGAATATGAATTTAAATCATGTTTAGTATACAGATATACAGAAATGTATAAGGACATCAGAAATATATTAAAATATATACACATGCAAGATTAAAAAAAGAGTAGATGACACCGTATGAACTTGTGCTTGACACACACACACACACACACACACACAGATAGAAAGCTGTCACAGCAGGAAACAAAAACCCAACCGCACAAAATGACACAGATTTATTATTGAAATATATTTGTTATCGTTCCCTGCTTTTAGAATTACTGCAGTTAAGCTGACGTTTTATACACACACCTTCAAATATCCCATTATCTCAGAGTCCACACGATGTGTGTGTGTGTGTGTGTGTTTAAGGCTTCGATTTAGGCTTAAAAAGTGATCTGTGATTCGTTTTAGGGATGGGGTTATTAATAAAGTATCATTTATTAGCAGAGTGTTCGGGTGCACTTTGTCAGTGTGTGTATGGGTGTGTGTGTTGAGAAATGAGTTGTGTGAATTATTAAGCCTGTACAAGGCGGCCCTCATATATAATAACTGAAATCATGGATGGAGGTTGAAAATAATAAACCCTGAACATAGAAAGTGTGTGTGCTGATGAAGACTGTGGTCATTTCAGGAAACATCAGTGTGTCCAGTCATCAGTCAGCGTCTCGCTCGGTAAATCCATGCTTCTAACTCTGCTCTGTAAAGAATAGCATTCAAATTTACAGCCTTTTTATCTAATCATTTTTCTACAGGGGTTCTGATATTAGTGTTGGGCCACCACTAGGTGGCGACGCAACCAAAACAAAAACAGACGTGTATGCTGTTTTTATAGTAAGAAATTAGTAAGTATAGTAAGAAAGAACTTAAAATTGATGTAGAAATGAAACCGGTTGGGACGCATCCCCGTGTTGCCTGCGTGACGGCGATGCAGGTTTCGATTTTATTATTTATTTATTAATCATTTGTGGAAAAAATGTTACAAATTTGAAAACGCACAGTTGTCCAGAATGTCTTTGTATGTTGTAGCTATTATATTATTTCTTCAGCCGAACTAAGTGACCCAAACAGAGTTCCAGCATGACAAAATCCCTGTGCACTGAATGGAGTTAAAAAAGTTGATTGTTCTGCACAAAGCCCAGATCTTTGGAATGAACTGGAACACCGACTAGACCTCCTTACCTGACGTTGGGGCCCGACCGCACTAATACAATTGTAGCTGAATAAACACACCTTACATTCAAGCTTCAGATTGTAGTGGAAAGACTTACTAAGCTTGAGCTTAATCGGACAGTAAAATATCAAAAGTATTATATGTAATGGGGTAGAAAGGGAGGAAGCCAGCCAGCCAGGTGGTAGCTTAGTGGTTAAGGTGTTGGACTGTTCACTGAAAGATTGTGGGCTTGATTCCCAGTACCACCAGGTTAGCACTGCTGGGCCCATGAGCAAGGCCCTTAACCCCTAATTGCTCAGTTGTATAAGTCACTCTCGATAAGGGTGTCTGTATGTAAATGCATATTTTAATGTTAGCAAACTGAATAAATCCAATTGTATTTAAAATATTTTTTAAATGTGTTTTATGTTCATTGTGTTAAGACCAAGCTGTATTAACTACATACCATAAATGTAAGTGTTTTATAAAATAAAAGCAGCAGATGTAATAATATTTATTTATTAAGCCAAAATATACAGGTTTTATCCAATGTCTGACAACTTCCAAAAAGATAGGCTTTATGTGATGACTAGGATGTATTTCCTGTTTCCGCAAATGCAATTTTTAATTGTACAGTACACGGTTATAGAAGTAAAAATTACTTCTAATTGAACTCGGCTTTCTCCTTGATAAAGATTTGAGACTGAATGTTTCCTCTTTGTGTCTTCTCACAGAGTTTGTCCTCATCGTCATATCCTCTAGCTTATTCAATATGGATACCTTTAATTAACATTTAATATTTCAAAATTGTCTTCTAAGCTTATAGTTATGCAAATAACTGCTTGTGACTTAATGTCTTAAAAAACGTTAAAAACAGTGAAGGGGAAATGAGGACTAAATCTGTTTCGCAACATACAATAATGACCGTCTTGGACTAGAATTCTCAGCGCAGACACTCACTGCTCCTTTCCCATTTACTCTGCTACTAAAAATGTACACTTGGCTTTAATTTCCCCCCCTAACACACATACACGTACTATAAATAGAGATTCTGCACATTTTATCCTGTGCAAAGTATCCCTTAGTGTATTTATACCCGAAATGCCTGTCCTGTATCTCTGTCTGTGATATTCTCTTATTGCCTCTGCTTTTGCCTCTTTATCACCCGACCCTCTGTTTATTTTTAACCATAATCTGGTCTGATATTTAACTTTCGTGTATACTTTCTACCCAAACCTGCAGCCATCTCTACCACCTAATTTTTGCATTTTTCACCGAACACCTTGAGAAAAATTGAAACGTTGGTTAAAATGCAATAAAACATTCTTTTGTTTAGGATATAATTATAAAATAATTGTTCTATTTTTAATTCTAATTGTAATATTCAGTGTTTTGGACTGAGTATTTAAATAGTAATAAATAGTTTTTTGTCTATACAGTACAGAAAAACTTCAATTTACAGACTAATGGGGGGGTCGGCTGTTAAATCGGATTGTCTGTTAATTTAAATGATTGTTTTTTTCGTCTGCTATTCGCGTGAGTAAACAACATCGGTCAATTCTGGAACTAACAGACTTTGTTTGCTACACGCAGTTGTATTGGTATTCCATTCGGACACTACCCCACTGTGGACTTTGTCCGTTAAATCTGATGTCCGTTCCGAGACCATTAAATCGAAGTTTTTCTGTACAGACAAATGTATATAGTTAAATTTCCGTAACCTTTTTTCCCATCTACCCTATACTGATATTCTATATAGGGTAGTATATACTATACTAGTTTTAGATTATTTGTTTTCTTCTTTTTTGTTGTTGTGATCCTGATTTCTTGTATTATTCTCCTCTTTATTGTCCTCAATGTTAAATAAAAAAATAAAAGCATCAGCATTTGTGAACGTCAGTTATTCTGTGAGACTGTAGGTGTTGCTGATTGAGGGACCTTTTAATTATTTTCCCAAATAAAATTAGCTAAAAAAATGAAAATTACCATTTTACAGCAGCAGAAAGAAAATGTGCAAATATTAACAAAGAATTAAGCTTATACGTGTACATATACCAAATAATTTAAGATAAAATAGTATTCACCTTTATTCGTCCCACATAAGAGGAAATGTCTTTGCACTAAGGGTTATTGTTATTGCACAATATAACAAACAACAAATAAAAATAAAAAGTGTGAGTGTGTGTGTTTTATACGCCGGTTAACATGGTGCATTTAGTCACTGTATCATAATCGACGTACTGAGGGTCAGACAGGAAGGTCAGAGACGATCCCTCAGGGTCAAACACAGAATCAGCCAATCAGAGTACAGCGTCGTGGCGTCTAACAAGCAGAGATCCAGAAGGGGCTGGAGGCGAGGCAACATGGCCACCATCCAGTAGAGAGAGAGAAAGAGAGAGAGAAGAAAAGAGAATGACTTCACAAATATAAAGTGTACATAAAATAATAGTACAATCCTAATAACTATTTGTGTTCAGTAATCCCAAAAAAATTATGGTTTGAGGAACAATGCTCTGTTCTTCACATTTAATCATTGTGTGTGTGTGTGTGTGTGTGTGTGTGTGTGTGTGTGTGTGTGTGTGTGTGTGTGTGTGTACAGGTATGGCTCAGGGGAATGATAAAGGTACACAATATCGCTCTGCTATCTACACATACAGTCCAGAACAGCAGGAACAAGCCATGAGGAGCAAAGAGACGTATCAGCAGGTACAAACACACACACACACACACAAACTATTTGGTTCTATCTACATACACAGTAGACATCTACACAAATCAACAAAACAACACATATATGTGTATTTTGTTTAACAACTCAGTTAAATGCAGGTTTTTTGTTAAAGCTTTCATAAACAATTTTCACAAGATGGCATCATATGGAACTTATTTCTTATCATTGGACTAAAATCTATTAATAAAATTTCAAAAATTATATATGACAGTCTGTATATGTACAATTTCATTTTTGTTAGAAGTTGATGGGGGGTGTCATAGTGAGCATTAAGAAGTTGACCCCATGGTTGACCCCATGGTTGACCAAAACATTTGTAAATTTCGGTTCGCAGTCCTGAACATTATTGGAAAAACAAAAGGCAGAGAATACTAAGAGCCATAATATCAGTTAATGTAAAGGGGGGGCCTAAAATATTTTCTTGAGGAAAGGGAGGTCTCGGACAAAAAAAGGTACAATAATAATAAAAGTTTTCCTTTTTGTCCCAAGTTTCAGTTACATTCCAGAACATTATCAGGATATTAGGCAGAAAACAATTAAATCCAAGGACACTTTGGTGTAGCAGTTTTACATAACTCCTTATTTTATAACATCCATAATCATTTCAAGGCGAAAAAAGTTCCAGTTATTTAAATACACGGTCTATTAGATATTTGCGGCCCGTAATTCTCTACCAAACAAACCTGAATTTTTTCACAGTGTTAAAACCTCAAGAACTTTTTTTAAATTATGTAGTCTAATTAAGCCCCATGGACAATATCCATGTTGTCTTCTTCTCCTTTCAGCTGTTCCCTTTTAGGGTTTGTGAATCGACTGTCTCTATCTAACCCTATTTTCTACATACTCTCCTTACTTAGACCCACTAACTTCATGTCCTCGTTTATCGCATCTATATACCTTCTCTTTGGTCTTCCTCTTTGCCTTCTGCCTGGTAGCTTTATTTCTAACATCCTCCTACCAATATAATCACTATCCCTCCTCTGGACATGTCCAAACCACCTTAATCTGGCTGGTCTCACCACTGTCTCTAAACCATACATCATAGCTGGTCTTGCCATTGTCTCTAAACCATATATCATAGCTGGTCTCACCACTGTCTCTAACCCATACATCATAGCTGGTCTTACCACTGTCTCTAACCTATACATCATAGCTGGTCTCACCACTGTCTCTAAACCATACATCATAGCTGGTCTCACCACTGTCTCTAACCCATACATCATAGCTGGTCTCACCACTGTCTCTAAACCATACATCATGGCTGGTCTCTCCACTGTCTCTAACCTATACATCATAGCTGGTCTTACCACTGTCTCTAAACCATACATCATAGCTGGTCTCACCACTGTCTCTAACCTGTACATCGTAGCTGGTCTCACCACTGTTTCTAAACCATACACACTTGGTATATTCTTTTATGGCATAAACAAGACATTGATGTGATTTATTTTTAATAAATTTTGCATCACATTTCTCTTATGTTTTCCTTTTTAGAAATAATTCATAATAAAATTGAATGATGTCAAACAGCCATAAAACATGTTCCAGTAAAATGTCCATAGGTGAAAAAAAATGTTTTTTTCCTCTTTTGTTGCTAATAAGACCAAATTTAATGTTACCAGGAAGAAGCTGCAAAGTCATTTACGGAGCTTTGGTAATTCCCAAACTCTATTTCGCAGATTATTGGTCCTCTTTAATTACTTCTTGATTTCTTACTATTAATGATAAGATAAAATTGAAGTAATAATGCTAGTTATTGGGACATTATGGACTACAAATAGACCTTTGGACAGGAAATTACATTTTCAAGTTTGACTTCTGTTTTTTAAAGATATTTTAAAAGAGTTATGGCGTGAGACCTTTTTTTTTTCATTAAGCAGCTTTTGTGAGCTGATTTTTAAACTTGCGATTAATGCAAAAACATAAAAGGCTTGTAAATTATACACCTCTTTATTATACACTTATTTCCTAACACCTAAAACGTCTGATTTTCGGGCAAACAACCCAGGAGACAGCGATATCCAAATCAAACTAATTCATCTTTATTCAAACGCCAAATTCGTCAAGTGACCTTTAACCGACACGCTAACCAACACACGCTAAAGATCACCCTCCTTTTCTTTAGGTGTGGGGACGCAGGTTTTTTTTCTGATTGCCGCAGTGACCTGCCGCTCCCAGGGTCACGCTCTGGGGCTTAAATGTATTAGTTTGGATTTCAGAAGGTGGGGGAAGGTTACCACAGCAACTACCATGCGTCGTGGCCTTGGCCTTGGGTGGAGCAAAGGTCATAGGTCATGCTTGTAGTGAGAGATGCAGGTGCAGTTTCAGGGATGCAATCAGATCAAGGGCTACTGTGAACGGAGATACATACACAAATTATGTGACTCACATAGTTGAATTAGTGTCACACAGTGTCACAAGAGAAAAAAATGGGTTTTTTTGTCTCTTAATAGTACAGAGAAATAGAGAATAAAAAGAAGAGGTAGAGAGAAAAGGTGAAGGAAAGGAGACTTAATATTTTATTATAAATCAGTTGAAAAGATATATAAAATTATATATAAAATATATATATATAGTTTATTTATTCTCTAATAACAAATAATTTCTGTTGTATAAAAAGCTGAATATATATCTATACCCTCCTGAGACCCCACCCTTTGACTTGTGTGGGCATTTTGTTTCTATAAATGTTTTTTACATATTTTGAGTCATTCTATCATGTTTTGTTGTACAGAAGACATTATTTCTAGTAATCTGTCATTTGCCTAGCTGGAATGCTAGAAACTATTTCTTACACTGCATCCAAAATGGCGGCTATAGGAACGATTCACTTTTTAAGGAAAGGACCAGCTTTTCAAACTAAAATGGTCCTGTGCTCCATTACTATGGTGGACCAGTAGTGTACATCCCAACGACATATAAAAAGCAAACATAACTTTACAACACAACAGGAATAAACCGGAACACAACAAAAACTAAAACAAGCCAAACACAACGCAACTGCTCCTGACCAATCGGGGCTGCTGGTCTGGGAAAAACAGCAATTGCACAAAGGCGTTTAAGCAGACAATCTGGATGCTTTATTGTTGCACACAAAGACAATAAAATATAAGTATAAACTAAATATTAATATAGATGTTTGTCTTTTAAATGTTTATATAAATATTAACTTCACATATTAGGATTACATAACTTGCATAGATATTCATTTGTCACTGCCCAGAGGAAATATTGTTGGGGGGGTGTTTCCAGTGCCAACACCGTCCCCTATTGGTCAGGAGTAATTTCATTGTGTTATGTCTTGACTTTGTTGGGTTGTGAACTTATGTTTCCGTTACGTTGTGGACTACTGGGCCACCGTACAATACAGTAAACAAGCTGTAAAAGTGTTAAAAATGTTATTAATCCAAAAGGAGCAGGAGATTACACACTTTTTTGTTGGGTCTCATGAGGAAAGAAAATGTCATCACGATAAACAGTGATAAACAGTCATTTATTCACCTCAACCTTTCCTCTTTTCTCTATCTGCAGCTGTTCAATAATTATTATTCTAATCTTACACAAAACATCACAATAACAACAATCACGACGGTCAGTGTTTCTTTTTGTTAAACACATCTGTTTCACTATTAGACTTCAATTGCATGACTTGTTCCGCTTGTGTCACTGTTACCATAGAAACAATTATCTATTATTAAAACAAAGGCATTAATAAAAACAGAGCTGATCAGAGCTGTTATAGGAAATGAATCAGTAAAGCCGCTTTTTTCCTGATAATTAATCTAATCAGACTTGGGAATTCAGTGGCGCTGTGGTTAAAGTCACATAAATCAATGTCACTTGTCACTTAAATCAAAGTCGGTGTCGCTTTCTTAAACTGAGAAAGTCAGGAAGAAGCAATAGTGAGTTGATGTTTTGGATTATACTGTGTTTATGGACAGTAATTTTCTACTTATTATAAAACAAAGAAAGTGTTTTTCATATTTCTTATTTGCAGGATCCATCCTTTAATAAACACCAGATGAAGTTCTATTCTATGCCATAATAATCTGGAATTATACTAAATTTAGTGATGTCACCCTTATTTATATAGTGTTTTTAACAATCTGGGTTATTTCAAAGCAGCTTTACAGAAATACATCAGAAACGACAATTACACAATTACACGTTCATTAGAACAGTTTATTTGATTGATATCCATAAATTTAGAATCCTCAAACCAAGCAAGCCAGAGGCAACGGCGGCAAGGAACCAAAACTCCATCGGTGACAAAAGGGAGAAAAAAAAACCTTGGGAGAAACCAGGCTCAGTCGGGGGGTCAGTTCTCCTCTGACCAGATAAACCAGTTGGTTACTCATGCTGCAGCAAAGTTTCCATGGGCTTGTCCGGATGGCCGTTTAGAAGACGAGATCACTGGATGTGATGGTCAGGTGTCCCAATACATTTGCCATATAATGTATGCAAAGTACAATAACTAGAAAAATCCCCCCTTTTTTATCTGCACTCTTCTCATTCATCTGTTCTCGGTTCCTTGTCTTCCTGCCCCACTCCACTCTACCCTACTCTACTACCCACCCCTTTGCCCTCCTCTTTTTGATCAGGACCGTAAGTGCATCATTGTGGGTTAGAGGGGCACTTGTACTGAATGGGTCAAAGTGACACTTACAGTCAGACAGGAACAAGGAAGTGTATTCATGGTAGGAAAACAGGATGATTTGGTACTTTAGATCTGTCGCACTGATATTCCTCACACAGGGTCAAGTGTAATAAGGAACACACATACAGTATGTACACGCTTACACAC
The DNA here is from genome assembly GCA_005784505.1 of Bagarius yarrelli. Taxonomy (NCBI): domain Eukaryota; kingdom Metazoa; phylum Chordata; class Actinopteri; order Siluriformes; family Sisoridae; genus Bagarius; species Bagarius yarrelli. The sequence continues at coordinate 4,949,785 of VCAZ01000049.1, forward strand.
ACACACACACACACACACACATTAGGTTTTCGATAAGGAAATTATTAATCCAAAACAAGCCTTATCTCACCAAACTTGATCATGCTAAAGGGTGTTAGAATGATAGAGCGAAGAAACGTAAAGGGCAGAAAGGCTTATTTAAATGCCAGCGAGAGGGGGAATAATGAAATGTAGAAATTTGCAAAGCATCAAAGGGTTTTTATTCAGAAGCGCGAGACAGGGAGAAAGACGGTAAAGTCGAGAAGAATCATGGGATCGGTTTTCCGCTGTGAAGTTCTACATGTCGAGGAGGTGATTCATTAGAGATGGAGATTCGACCTCCAATTAATTTCCTTTTTTTTTCACCTAGTGGGGTGGGCTGGAGGGTTTTTGAACTGCACCAATTGCAGATAGCCGCTTTGCAAATTAAAGGTTTCTTTGTTTTTTTGGCTCAGTGTCATAGGATTTTAATGTATGAGGAAAAAATGTGTGTGTTAAGGCATACTTAATACTTGCTTTATTTTAAAATGGTAGAAGACAAAGCCGGGTTTTTGTTTTAGTTTTGGGGCTATAGTAAAAAACGATGGCTGTGTGTGTATAGAATTTGTATATGTATGCATGTGTTCTCGTACAGTATATGTGTGGGTTTTTGGGTGTAAACCTAAGTGTGTGTCTGTGTGGGGGGCATGCATATGTGCGTGTGTTTTTATGCTGATAAGAATGACGCTTGAAACAATCTGGTCTGTGTGTCGTGGGGGTATTTGGCTTAAATGTGGGGATCCATGATCAGTTCCAGCATCTGTGTGTGTTCAATATTGATATACAAAAAAAATTAACACTCTAACACACTAAATAATTCAGTCTAGTTTTCCTAGACTGAGTTTGTACTGTGTATTAGTCAGTCCGTTTTTTTATATAGTGCGACTCGCTGCTAATTGATTCGTTTTTGTTTTGTATTTTTAACCTGAGTTCTTATAAAATGAATCTTTAAATCCAGTTCCTGTTTACAGATTCACTATTGACTGAATCATTTAGTCTGGTCTTCAATATAGTATGTAAGTCATTATTAACTGATTAGTTTTTGTCCAGTATTTCTGTACTGCATACTTTCTTTGTCTAGTCACTCTATACAAATGTTATATTAACCGAATCATTTAGTCTGGTCTTTATGCAGGATCTATGTTACTATGAACTAATTCATTTTTGTCTAGTATATGAATACTAAGTACTTCCTAATTGGATTTTTTTTTGTCTTGTTCCTGTATACAAAATTACTGTTGAATTTATCATTTAGTCTGGACTTTAACATAGTATGTAAGTCACTATTTACTGATTAATCTTTGTCTAGTATTCTAATACTCTTCCTAAATAATCCTGTTTTATTAGTCTCTGTATACAAATGTACTATAAACTAAATTTAGTCGGGTTTTCATTTTTGTCTAGTATGTAATGTTTGTCTAGTATGTAGTATTTAAATACTAAGTACTTTCTCAATGGATCTTTTTGTCTAGTCCCTGTATACAAATTTACCTATTAACTAAATCATTTAGTCGGGTCATCATACAGTGTCCAAATCATTATTAACTGATTAATTTTTGTCCAGTATTTCGGTTTCTGTACTGCATACTTCCTAAATTAATCTTTGTCTAGTCTTAGTGTACAGATTCACTACTGAATAAATGAATTACGTCCACTATTTATAATAATCATGTGTTAGAATAGCCCAGTCAAAGTACAGACCTAAATCCTATCGAACGTCTGCGGCAAGACTTGAAAATGACTGTTCTCAGACCCTCCCCATCCAATCTGGCTGAGTTTGGGTTAGTTTGCAGAGAAGAATGGGCAAATTTCAGTCTCTAGATGTGCAAAGCTGGTAGAGACATACCCTGAAAGACTTGCACCTGTAATTGCAGCGAAAGGTGACTACAAAACATTGACGCATTGTTTTAGGTTTTATTTGCTTAAAATTTCGAAAACTTTGTATCATTTTCGTTCCACTTCACAATTATGTGCTACTTTGTGTTGGTCTATTACACAAAAGCTCAATAAAACACATTTACGTTTGTGGTTGTACGGTGACAAAATGTGAAAAAGTTCAAGTGGTATGAATACTTTTTTAAAGCACTGTAAATCATTGCACTATTTATATATAGTGAGATCTAGTCTAATCTTCATTGATTAGATTGTCATAGTTTTAAAGTCAATATTTAATCAGTTTTTTTGCTTATCTGAATCATGTGCTCTAGCTTTGATATGTGCACTTACCATTACTAAATTATTAAATCCACTGTATATACAAAGAGTTGTTACTCATATAGTATTATATCATATATAGTATCGTATCATATAGTCCAATATTCTTCCTGCAGAATCATTAAGTCGAGTTTTGCCATTCAGCATATCGAATACATTAAATACTACAAATATAACTATATAAATTCTTTTACCGGAAATTAAACCTATTCCAACTTTTTCTACTCCAACCCTCTTTACGAATGCCATTGAATTTCATTAAATCAGCTCCAAACTGTGCAGTGTTTTGCTATTAGACACCAGGGAGCTGAAAATTAGAGTCTTCATAATAAATATTCATTAAATTTTATCAGCTTGCTTGTTTACAGTCTTGTTTTGTATATAAAATCTTAAAATTTACAGCTCATAATATTAAATTACAGCACTGAATCTATTCCACCATAACGGCCTCGGTCGGGTTGATTTTCCTGCTTTGTAAAATTGATGTTAATATCTAAATAATGCTCTGTAGATTTATTAGGAAATTTTGCTGCACTTTTTTACTATGTAATGCTTGTGGTTGTCTACACTGACACCTAGAGGAAATGTGTAGAACTACAGAACAATCACATAAAAAAAAAAAGACAAAAACGTCCATTAATCCTTGCACCGTAGAAGCAGTGCTTCCCTTAAAAGCTGTAGTGTGTGTCTGTGTGAGTGTAAGTGGGTTTGGTTTTCAAAGCTATACAGAGTGTTTGAAGCTGGCGTGGTGTTTCTCCCTGCGCAGACTAAAGCACTCTCTGTGGACATCGTTTGATGTGACCTCTTGAGGGAGCTAGTGCTCTACACATTTTATGCTTTTTAAGAATTGAGATTGCACTCTGAACCTTTTGCATACACTCAGGGGCGCATACACTCGGGCGCAGGAGACATTTTTCAAGTTGGGGGGGACCAGATAGTAGAATCAGAATTTGAGGCTCACTGTCACTTACCTGCAGCCTGATTATTAAAAGAATAATATTGATTATTATTACAATATAAAGTAGGTGAAATAAGTAGATATAAATGATGATCAAAACTTATCGATGAGAAAAATGCCAAATATGGTTCAAACAGACGCAATCAAATGGTAATCGTATCAAATTATCTGATAAAAAGCTATCAATCAAACTTCCAAATCAAATTTACCTTCCATTATATTTCTCGACAACATTTATTGGTTACAATGTCATCTTACTAAATGTGCGAGGATATTTGTTACTGCTCAACATATCAGAATATCATAATGACTGAAAAGTACAAGGATTTTAAGCTTGGTTTCCCTTCCAGTCAATTGTGTTACAGCAACTCAATCTGATCGTCTCTTTCCATCTCAGACTGATCTGGACCAGCCTTCTTATCAGAAATTACCGAAAAATGATGACAGTTTGCATTTCGTATAAACTGGACATGGATTAAATTTTATGTCAACATACCTTATTCGCCTTTTGAAAAAGTGAGGCAGTACTTTTCCCTGTTTTGCAGGAAGGCACAAGAAAAAATGTTAAATATTCTGCCGGTTTAGGACCGCTATCAGAAGCACTTTGAAAGGTCGTACCATTCACTGTCAAATAATAATAAAGTACATAATAGTAGGATAACACCAAAACTAAATCATTTTATATATATATATATATATATATAGATATATATATATATATATATATATATATATATATATATATATATATATATTATATATATATCTATATATCATATATATTCAGATTAACAACTTAACAGGCACCTTAACCATTGAGCCACCCTCTATATATCTCTATATATATATATAGATATTTATAGAGATATAGATATAGATATATAGATATAGCTATAGAGGGTGGCAGGGGGGCTCAAATGGTTAAGGTGCTGAGTTGTTAATCTGAAGACCAGAAACACCTGGGTTCAAGCCCCACCTCTGGCTAGTCAACCACTGTTGGGTCCTTGAGCAAGACCCTTAACCCCTCCTGCTCCAGGGGTGCTGTATCATAGCTGACCCTGCGCCCTGACCCCAACTTACTAAGATAGGATATGCAAAAAATGCATTTCATTGGCTCTGTACACGTACCTTTCACAATGAATTGAATATAATGTAGGTTTTTTTATGGCATTTTTTTCTTTCTTGCTCTCTTCTCTCTCTCTCTCTTTCTCTCTCTCACCCTATCTCTGTCTCTCTCTCTCTTAGGCTCTAAAGCAGGAAGGTCTGGGTGAGATCACCACAGAGATCAGATCGAACCCTGTCTTTTACTATGCTGAAGATTACCATCAGCAGTACCTGCACAAGGTGCCTAATGGTTATTGCGGGTTAAAGGGTACCGGGGTCTCCTGCACGTTCATTGGACATTAAACCGTTTACTGTCAATCAGGAATTTAGTACATAAAAACACACCAAACGGAATCACTTTATTTTCTCATTATCACTAAATGATGTCTTAAATAAACTTTTCAAAGAAACATTCGTGTGTGGTTTATAATACAATAAATGTGATGTTTGCTGTCGCTTTTTTTTGGTACACGCAGTACATCACTAAAATCATTCATCGTAGCAATTAAAGTCCAGTTATTGTTTCTAGATTTTCCCCTTCTATCTCTCTCTCTCTCTCTTTCACTGTCTCTTTTTGTGTATTATCTATCGTGGGTATTTTGTTACCACAAAACACAATTTAAACAGTTCCTAGTATTAATAAAAGAATGTTATATTTCAAATTGTCAGATTTTATAACAGCGTATAGTTCTGTGTCTCTCTATAGGACTTATTATCACTTGCTTATAAAGATTTTATTTCAATATACCAGCCCGACCTCTTCATTTACAAATTAATTCAAAACGTAAAGAATTATAAACGCGATTTGGGAATAATTTCAGGATAACCTTCCTCAATCTCTCTCAACCCCTAAAGTCACTACTAGTTTTGGGGTTTTTATATAGTTATTGACTCCGTCTCTAATCCCATACTCCTGAAGTATCTACTAGATTTCAGTAAGTACGTATTTCTAGACCATTAAAAATACGTACTTATAATATGGTTGCGGGTAGTATGCAGGAAATAGAGACGTGCTACATCCGCCATGTTGATAATGACACGTGACCTATGATGTCACAAAAGTTGTATAACGTTCAACTAAAAAATAAATTAAAAAGTTTAACTTGAATGATGTAAACAAGCGCAGTTTAACTACAACGAACAATATGTTTTATTCGTCTCTCCCAGCTGCCCAATAGGATAGTAAATTTAATCGTATACATACTTCAGTATCCGGAGGAGAGTAGTAGATGATCCGGGAACTTTTTATGTACTGTTTTGCCTACTATATAGTATGGAAACTTCCGATTATGAACAAAGCCCTAATCTTTATTAGCTCAGTGATCTAATCACTACTCTTTCTAACATTACCGTAGAAATGTAATGCTGGCATTTATAATAATTTTAAAATCAATCAAACAGCATTAATAATATAAAATAATATTCCCACACAGATGTACATGTTCTTGGCTGTTAGACCTTTATTATAAAAATTCCCTTGCCTCATAATGTCTTATATTAATTTTGTGGTTTTTATGCCTTTTTATCCTGCATGTCAACATTAAGTGGAAAAAATAAATGACCAACAAATAAAAACAAATACCAATAAACCAATTGTAACTTTTAATATAGAGTATTGCACCAGATGAACACATTTTAATGTCAGTAAAACATTTAATGCCACAGAAATAGTGTTGTTTAAGAACGCTTTTTATACTGCTAAAATAAAAGTTAATTTTATTTTTAAGAAGTGGTGGCTTAGTGGTTAGGGTGTTGGACTGATACCGAAAAGACAGGGGTTTGATTTCCAGCACCACCAAGCCACCACTGTAGGCCCTTGAGCAAGGCCCCTAACCCCCAATTGCTCAGTTGTAAAAAAAGAAATGTAAGACGCACTGGGAAAAGATGTCTGCCAAAATACTGTAGTTGCAAAGTAAATTTTTATTTTAATAAAACAGAGCTGTCAAATCCAAACATAACCCTTTCTTCATGGAGTCTTTAAATTGTAGAATTATATCTCTCAATATAAAGTTTTCTATAATAGTAAAGAATGTGTAATAAATTATTGCATTTCATTAGGGTAAGGATGCTTTTGGGTGCTTGTGTGAATGTGTTATATTTTGTATTGTCCACTAGATGGCAGCAGATCTTAAGACTAAAATTAATATAGGTGTCATTTGCATGATTTCACTATAAACAATCTCTACTCCTCTGACTCTACCTCTAACAGTCTCTACTGCTCTGACTGACTCTAACCCTCTAACACCTGACTTACTTAAACTCTTATACTGCTCCTCTATAACACCCTTTACTGCTCTGACTCTACCTCTAACAGTCTCTACTGCTCTGACTCTACCTCTAACACCCTTTACTGCTCTGACTCTACCTCTAACAGTCTCTACTGCTCTGACTCTACCTCTAACAATCTCTACTGCTCTGACTCTACCTCTAACAGTCTCTACTGCTCTGACTCTACCTCTAACAATCTCTACTGCTCTGACTACCTCTATTCTGACTACTTCTAACAGTCTCTACTGCTCTGACTCTACCTCTAACACCTTTTACTGCTCTGACTATACCTCTAACAGTCACTACTGCTCTGACTCTACCTATAACAGTCACTACTGCTCTGACTCTATCTCTAACAGCTTCTACTGCTCTGACTCTATCTCTAACAGCTTCTACTGCTCTGACTTTACCTTTAACTGTCTCTACTGCACTGAATTTACCTCTAACAGTTTCTATCTCTTTGACTCTACCTCTAACAGACTCTACTGTTCAGACTTTACCTCTAACAATCTCTATTGTTCAAACTCTACCTCTAACAGTCCCTACTGCCCTGACTCTACCTCTAACAGTCTCTATCATGCAGACTCTACCCCTAATAGTCTGTACTTACACCCTTATACACCCTTTAAGGATGTACCCCTTTAAGGATCTTTAAGGATCTTTACTGTTCTGAGGATCTTTCCTGCTAACAGTCTGTACTGTTCACTCTCTACCTCCGCCTGTCTTAACTGTTTAGACTTCTCCACCTACAGCTGATAAACTACTACTACCGCCTGATCAACTAACAGTTTCCTGTTAAAAACGCCATGTCTAATTAACCCGGTGGCAAATTCTGTGGACGGTGTAAAATCCACTTTCTCTACTTTTAAATTTGTTTATGGCAGTATTGGCTTTCGATCATTTAATATGCAGATGTAAAACTTATTCTCATATCATAAACAGATAAAAAGATACAGACAAATGCCAATATTGGCAAAAACTAATTTAAAAGTGATATTAGGTGACTTTTTTACATTTTAAAAGCTTTAAATGCTGTTAAAAACAAAAAAAAAAAAACTTTTTTGAAACCCCATTGTTTGTGTTACCGATTCTGCGTAATAAATAAATGGGTGTGCTTCACCCCCAAAACCTGTCAGTTAACCTCTTCCAGTTTAAGTAACAGTGCTGATGAATACGATGACATCATTTTCATGACCTAAGTGGTGTAATCCCACAACACACACTTTCTTGCACACATTACATATTTCACACAGCACCTGCCAGAGCAGGAAGATTTCTGGGAAACAGTGTGCGCATGTATACACACACCCACGTTTACCTACTGACACACAAGTGTGACATACGCATTCGTATCTAGCGATGAATTGCAATTGTCTACCCGAAGCAGCTGTGTATCCTTTCACATTCACAGCACTGATGATTAGGCCTGGTGTTACTTCTTACAATAGCAAATATGCACACTGAGTTTTTGTTGTGTGTTCATGTTTCTTCTATATAGAATTGTTAAATTGTACCTTCACCCTCATTTTCTCAAGTACTGTATATCACATTACTGTACAGCTAAACACACACACACACACACACACATACAGGTGGAGTCAAATCTAGAAAAAGCTTTTTGTCGACCGCAGTCTGATTTTCTATTTTTTCTCTTTTCTTTCTTTTCTTTGTGTCTGTCTCTTCCTGACACCTGTGTGTAGGTGTGGACCGCACTGCAGGTGCTCTCTCTGTCTCTCTCTTTCTCTTTCTCTCTCTCTCTCTCTTTTTTTTTTCTTTTTGAGGTTATTTTTGTATCACTTAGATATCAGATAGCTTTCCTTTCTCATTTGCCTGTATATGCTTGACTAGCAAACGTACGTGCTTCATGAGTTCAGGTCTGATTGCGTAATACTCACTTGCTCTTTCTTTGTCTCTTACTGATAACTATATTTATAGCTAATTAAGCTTTAAGTCTTTATACACATTAAAGAAATAACTTTTTTACATTAATTGATAGACAGAGAGACAAGAAAGGAAAGGAAAGGAAAGGAAAGGAAAGGAAAGGAATGGAATGGAAAGGAAAGGAAAGGAAAGGAAAGGAAAGGAAAGGAAAGGAAAGGAAAGGAATGGAATACTGAGCAGGACAAGGAAAGGGACTAGGACTAGGAAAAGGACAGGAAAGACAGGGCAGGAAAAGGGCAAAACAGCAAAAGATAAGGGCAGAAATGAAAGGACAAAAACCAGGACAGGTAGGGGACAGAACAGGAATAGGGCAAAACATGAAAAGGGTAGGGCAAGGTAGGGCATGAAGGAAAAAGGAGGAAAGGAAAGAAAGAAAAGGAAAGGAAACAATTGATCTTTGTATTTCAGGTCTTAAGAACAAAGTTGAATTCTAGCTTGTTTATGCACAACGCAAGGCATTTAATTTAGGGCAATTAGTTAATTAATTGCCAGTAAGATTAGTGTTTTTTAAAGCTTTTTAAACCTAAACCTCAACACCATTCATTCAAGTGGAAACTTGCAAGGTTGCTAGTTTGAATCACAGCACTAAACACAAAACTGCCACTTATGGGCCCTTTAGTAAGGCTCCTAACCCAAAACTGATAAGATAAGATATCCTATAAGATAAACGTCAGTCGCTTAACTTTAGGTTGTCTGCTAAACTAAATGATCCTAAACTTCTCCACCACCCACAGGCCCCTGACTTTCACTTTGCATTTTTTTTTATGTCTAAATCTAAAATGTTCAGCTGTGAACCTACTCATTTTAACAAAAACTAATGGAATGTTTCTAGACTTGACCCCAAACCATAGGTTTTATACTGCAAAAAGGTTTTACTATTTCATTTTTTTCAGACTATTCTGTATATTATACAAATAAAAAAAATATAGATATAGATAACCAGTATTTCCAGGTTGCAAAAAAGTACAGAAGGTTCTGCTAAAAAATGTTCTTATCCACGGTACAGATGGTTCCATTGTGGATCAGATATAAAATACGACATGTAACATAACATCAATCTGTCATGAGGAAAATATTTTTTTTAATTTAACGTTAGCTAGATAGTACCCAGCAATGGTTGGCTTCGCTAAAACGCAAAAATAACTTAATCTTAGTTATTAAGTTTAACTTAATAACTTACTTAAGGACTAATCTTAGTCCAGGGGTGTCAAACAGAGTTTAGTTTCAACCTTATCCCAAACCACAAAACATAGATTTTTTTTAGCCTAAAAGACATGATTAGCTAGATCAGGTGCAATTAATTACGGTTGAGGATAAACTCTGCAGGTCGGTGGCCCTCCCGAAACTGAGTTTGACAGCTGTGTCGGCCCAAGGCATAAGCAAACTAAGCGGCTTGCTGTGGGCCCCCGAGAGTATATAAAATAAGATTGGTTTGTTTGGAGTTTTTTTGTTAGTTTTTTTATACGTTATGTCAGAGGACAATAATAATTATACAAAATTGCAATAACACAATATTATGTTAATGGGATGCAGAATGCATGCACAGCCAGATTGTGACGGATTAATGTAAACGTTATTGAAGATCATGCGGCACTGCAAAAAAACTCTCTTTAAACGTCACATCCTTTTGGTGCAGAGAAATGATAACAGAAGCAAAGTGTCAAAGTAAAAAACAGTAAAATAAAGGTAAAGTGAGAAAATCAGCGTAAATTAAACTAGGCTATACCATCTGGTGGGTTATTTAGCTACTTTTCAGTACAACACATTAAGTAGATCTCTTAATATGGCCAAAAGTTAAATGGTAAAGTGTAAATGAACACCTGTTGTTGTATATTTGTTAGATTTATATTCGAGGATTGACAATAATTAGTCATATTGGCGGCCCCGGGAGCCCCCATGTAAAATTCAGCTTAGTGCCCCCTAGAGACCTGGGCCGACCCTGCTACGTAATGATATGATATAGCAGTAGGGTTTTGTGTCAGGTGTCTGTCATTCTGTCACCCTAATTCCTTCTTGTTCTGTCTCTCTGTATTTTTTTCACTCCCTCTCCTCTATGCCTACTGTGCTCTGTCTCTCTCTCTCTCTCTCTCTCTCTCTCTCTTTCTCTAATGGTCCTGGTGGCTGGGTGTCACTGTGTGAAGGCAGTGAGTGTGACAGAGCCAAACTGTCCAGGTGCAAGTGTCTCTCTTATCGCTAAACACACACACATACACACACACGCATGTGGCACGGGATGAAGACAGTCAGCAGTTATTTCTGTGTTTCCTGTCTCTCTGTCACAGGTGCAGGAAAAGAGAGAGAAAGATGCACACACACACACACACACACTCATGCAGTGCAACCGGACACGATGGCACATTCCAGCTTACCGAAGCAGAGGAGTGAGTGTGTATTTGAGAGAGACAGATTAAGGAGAAGTGGGGAGGCGGTGGTGGTGGTGCTGACTCTATTAACGTGGAGGTCAAATGGCCCTAAAAGGAAACACTTATACAAGAGTAGAAGGGAGGTGGTGAAACCAACTGGTGCTACCCACCGCCCACAGTTCGCAGATGTGCTGTCCAGAAAACAGTAGCTTTAGTGGACAACACAGAAAAAGCTGTGTGTGTGTGCATGTGTGTGTGTGAATGCATGCACACTGTTACCACCAGCACAGCATGAGGAATCTTGACAATATGCAGACTATTCGTCACTTAGTGTGCATTTACATCTAGTTCTCTAGTGCACTTGGCCTCAATTGTGTATTGACCATCACACACACACACCTTCTTACTGCGTGTCAGTCAGTGTAGTACATCACTGAACCTAATTCAGGACTGTACACACACTGATATGGGAGAAATGTCAGTTTCTTACAACACCATGAGCTACAAATGATGTAAGTTTTATGGACTAGAGGTTCATGGTAAAGACTCATAAATAAACAATCTATAGTTTCACACTGGTTTGTTTTTCGCCAACCTAAAACATGACATGGAACTCTGATTGGCATTTATTGATAGGATTAATTGATAGGATTGATAGGACAGCACGAGATGAAATTGGGAGATGAAAGGGGGTGGGAACTAAAAGGACCCGAGCCATAATTAGATGGGTGCCGCCACCTTTACCCACTACACCACGGCTCCGGCCGGATCGGCTGCTTTAAATATCAGTCAGGAGCCCTCTAAGATAATAAAAACAGCTATTTAGGGCAGACCTTTTCTTATTAGTCTGAATATGAATTTGAATCTAATGTTTTTATTTATTAAAAAATGACACATCCTACTATTCCAGGAAATACTTGCATTTCTTCACATCAAACAAAATGACTTGTCCATATTAAAGCTGAACGCTACATTCGACCGCCTACTCACATGGTAATTCGCTGGCCAGGATGAATCATTTTACATACCGAGTGGAAAATACCTAGACACTCCTACCCTTTGTCTGTTGTTAGCGAAAAACTTGCTAGCTGACTGATGAGTGCCATGGGTTTATGAAGCAAAGGTTAATAGAGTTGGAGTGCTATCAAACATTGCTTTAGGGCATTTTTTAATAAATCTGTTATAAAGAATGGAAAAAATCCTACGCTATAATTATTTCTTCATCTCATCCATTACATAAAGAGTTTGTTTTCCTCCCATTAGGCGGTAGATATTGAGCAATGGCGGAAAATGATGTGGTTTAAGACCTCGTTTATACCAAGTGTGAGGAAAGTCATAGCTCATTGGTTAAGGTGTTAGATTGCCAATTGGAAGATTGGGGTTTTTGATTCCCAGGATCACTAAGCTGCCACTGTTGGACCCGTGAGCAAGGCCCTTAACCCCTAATTGCCAAATGCTGTAAATGTAAATGTACCTGGTATTTTACTTTAAATCATCTGTAAACATGGGTAAATGCTTATTGGAGCGTCTCTCCACACCTCCCTTTTAATTATTTCTTTGTTTTTAAATGTTCATGTGCAGATGTGGGTAATAACACATTATATTTACATGGTTACATTTACTTTAGTAGCTTGAGAGAAGTGGTGGCTTATGGTTAAGATGTTGGACTGCCAACCTGAAGATTGTGGGTTTGATTCCCAGCTTCACCAGGCCACCACTGTGGGGCCCCTGAGCAAGGCCTGCTCAGTTGTATAAATGTAAGACGCTCTGGATAAGAGCGTCTGCCAAATGCTGCAGATTTAACTGGTCTTATTTTTCCTCTCACTTAAGTTGATATTTTTTAATTGTAGGTCCCTACATTTGATGCCGTTCCTCCGTGAATATTAAATGTTAACGATGAAAATGTAGTTTTAATAAATAGTTTCCATCATTTTATGTATAAAGAAATAGCGAAGATAGAAAAGACGTAAGAATAGTAGTAGTAACAGGAGACACATGGACTCACATTCCATAATTTTTTACACTTCAAGAGGTAAAAAGAACAGTTGCATAATGAAATGTTCCCGTATGAAACCAAAACATGTTATCATATCAGTGTAGATTCCAGTTCCAACCTGAGAAAACATCTTACAGTAAGTTTTATGATAACGACCATTTAACGGTGATTCTGTAACTATGGACACTTTAATCTTCCCGTAAGTTACTATAAAATCTCACACAGTGACTCCTTTTCCATATTTTTCACGCATACTTCATGTTGTCGATTGTTAGTATTTTTTATGGATTAATTCAATTCAATTCAATTTATTTGTATGGGGCTTTTTACAGTGGTGATTGTCACAAAGCAGCTTTATACAATCAAAGAAATTATAAGATGACAATGAAACAGAAATCAGTTTCACCGGGGGCAACGGTGGCAATGGTGGCAAGGAAAAACTCCCTGAGACAGAAAAGAAAGAAACCTTGAGAGGAACCAGACTCAACAGAGAACCCATCCTCATTTGGGTGAAAAACAGGTAGCAGGAATTATGTGGTTACATTGTGTATGTGTGTGAGCAGCTTAAGTCATTAGTCCTTAAAGAACAGCTGGAACGTCTTTATGGCAGAGTGGGACGTCCTTGGTCACCCTGGTGATGTGATCATCAACTGGAGCAGATCACAGGGAAGGGTCCGACAGGTCCAGGGTGGAGATGGGGTCTGGATCACTGGCAGCTCCGTTGTGGCATATGTAGCTCAACATTGAGAAAGAGAGAGAGAGAGAGAGAGAGAGAGAGAGGGAAAGAAAGACAAAAAAGAAAGAAAACAGTTAAGTGACATTGTAATCACAGTGTATGGAGTGATTAAGTGTTTATTGTAGAGTGCAAGGATGGACTCCGGCAAGACTAACAAGGACAGCATAACTAAAAGGAGAACCAGAGGGAAACACAGACATGAGGGCAACCTGATATGTTAAGCAACCAGCCGCTCTCATCATCAACACCGTGATCAATAAGAGTGGGGAGGACAGCATCTAAACATACCAGATCACCATAATACTCAACACCCATGAGTCCCCCCTAGATCGGCTCCAGAATTTTCGCTTCATTTATTCAAATCCAAAATAACTAGTAAATCACTCCATACTTTATTACTCTCTTAAGCCACCGTAACAATTTAATTTCCCCACTGTGGGATCAATAAAGATTATCTTAATGTTAATCAAGTCCCTTTAAACATTAATACTATTTCTCAAGACATTATTTTTGTAATTAGTTGTATTTGTACTTAAGTACAATTTTGGCTACTTTACCTATCTCTGTTTGTGTGAATCGTGGCTTAGTGGTTAAGGTGGTAGAACTATAACCGGGTTTAATTCCCAGCACCACCAAGCCACCACTGGGGGCACTTGAGCAAGGCCCTTAACCCTTGCTTGCTTAGTTGTATAAAAGGGATAAATGTAAATCGCTCTGGATAAGGGCATCTGCCAAATGCTGTCAATGTAAATGAGTTTGTGTTAATGTGATTTGTGACTCTTAACTTTTGTAAGGAATAAAAAAAGTATAGTTTGTTTATTACTGGTACTGTTAGCAGCCATAGTGATTTGACATAACTGTGTTAACCGGAGAATACTGTCGTGTAGCCAGACCTTTAGATCCACAGCAATCTTAAAACATTTTATTAATTTGTATTAATGAGTATTCATTTGTCTTGACCCCTCTATGAAGTATTTTTTCCCTAGAAAATTCACAAATAAGCCAAAAGAATTGAAAAAAAAAAAATACTTGGCCTGAATGAATCTCGTTTATGACTTGATCCCACTTTTATTCCGATTCGATTGTGATTTGATTTAAACTCTATCAAACTAATGAGCTTGGATGTGAACTGAACTTGACACGGGTGGTCTTGACTAGAACCCCACATTTGAGATGTTTTTCTGTCTATAGATTACTATTGTGTGTAACCATTGTCCATTGTGTTGCTTAGCAACCAAATCGTACTGTTAATCGTTAATTTCTGGATTTTATCACGTTTTTTGTTGCTGTTTTATAAAGCCACTCAAAAATGTGTATTAGGGTAAATTTATTGAGAGTTTTACACACCTAATTAGTTAGAAGTGTCTTTTGTAGAGCTTAAGATGGTTGGTGTGTCCTCGCTGATGCCTCGGTATGGTTTTCTCCCTGTACCTATGCCCTATTTCTTTGTTAAAAGATATCAAAGTAGAACTGCTGCCTAGAGAACAATACAACCAGATATCAGCTCAATGCGATGTTGTTTTGATGTGTGGTTACACAAGATTGAGTCGCAAATCTCACGAAAAACATACAGGCTTTGCAGCGGGCTGCATGGTGCAGGCTGCAGAGGTGCGTGGGCGAACTGCATTGCGTGGGATGTGTGTGTATTCGTGTATTTCTGTGTGAATGTGGGATGTGTGTTTGTGTGTGGGACAGTTCGGTATGGGGTAACAAGTGCACAGACTGCACTGTAAAAAAAAAACCCTAACAAATCATCACTACCTAAACTTCAACATACACACACACACACACACACACACACACACACACAGATGATTAACCCAGATTGGTTTTTTTTTTCATTTTTTGTGATTTAAATGCCACTAAAAACAAAACTTCACATCACATGCTAGAAAATATTTATATGTAAAACTTTTTTTTTATCTAGAGTAAATTGTATATGAAGCGAAACTATAAACTGTCTATTTATGCAGTCTTTAATTTATCTTTTGGGTTTATTGTTAGTGTTGCATTATTTATTTCAACCGCATCGATATTTATGGGTTTAACTTTTCCTTACAATTTTTTTTATTATTATTTATTTATTATTATTGCCTAATTCTCCATGTGGAAAATAAAATAGAATATATTTCCTATAACACATATATTTTTAAATGTTACGTAACAGTGTAAATAGCAAATATTAACCATAAATGATGTATTTATTTCTTGTAAGTGAGCTAAAATAAACATCTTTTAAGTAAGAAGAAAACCAAAAGGAGTTTGGAGAAGCTGGCAAAAGAATATGTATCAAATAATATCACGTTAAATAAAATAAATTTTGTGTGTAACAGTAAAATATTAATATATCCACATCGTGTTTTTTGCAGAACAGTAAAAACCGTAATGTTTTAGATTTAAAATACTGAATCCTAAAAATAAACGTAAAGGAAAATATATATATATTCAGTATTATACTGGACAAGACGATTTTGACCAAATTGAAATAAATTCTGTATTTTTTTTTTTTTAATTTCTTATATTTTTATTATATTCTTATATTTTTTTTAAATAGTTCTTATATTTATTTCAATTTCACAACCATAATTTATAACTATGCTCTTAAAATCATACACTGACAATTAAAAAAAAGCATTTAATGGGAATCTAAAAAAAAAGGATTAAAAAAAGAACAAATAAAATTTTTATTCATTTTTACTTAAGCCAAATTTATATTTAAATACTTTTTAACTTTATAGGACAAAAGCTGTTTTCTAACGTTTTTATGCTGTTATAGAAATACAATAAAAATACTTACTTTTACCTAAATAATTTCTCTTTCTTCAAAAAAAGTCACATGAATCATAAACTGCTTTACAAATAAACTGGATAAAAGAGGAAAACGTTTGGTGTATTAATGTTTAATTTTCTGTTCTTGTTTCAAATAAATGTATAATTCTAATTAATAAACATGTATGTATTATTTTAATGTCTAGATAACTAACTTTTTACATTACATAACCTTATTTGTCTTTTTTTTTTTTTTTTTAAGTAAGTAAATTAGATTTAAAATATAAAAAAAATATTTTTTAAAAGTAAACAGCCACATGCTTGGAAAAGAATTTTATATCAGATTATCTTATTAATGATATACAATCTTCTTAAATACAATGCATGTAAAATCTCTTTATAATAAAATAATGTACAAATATATCAGTATTAGAAAATATTTTAATTTGTACTTTTCCAAGGTTCCACATTAAATCTTCTTTTAACGTTGTCATGCATTTTGTATAAGGCACATATCCATAGGCATGTATACACACATTCATACCCACAAACACTCCAGCAGGAAGAGAGTGGGTGTTTGGGAGCAGCTGCATGGGAGGAACATCGAATTCAGGTTCCTCCAAATGAACGCTCACCTACATCTCTGTCTCTGATCTTAATCTGCACGTATCTGATATTATCTGAGTTACAAAAGCATGAAGAATGTAGGACATGAAGCAGTCATAAAACATGATTGTATGAGCTGAAGAAGACGCTGAACAATAACGTCTTTGAAAATAAAACTAGTAATTTACCATAAATAAACAATGGCATCAGCCATGAATTCCCTCAGCAGGTGACAACAGCTCTAAAGAAAAAAAAAACACAGGGGGATGTGCTGAGTGTGTTTGCTGAAAGGAAATAGAGTTTGAGCCCTATAGATAGAAGGAGGTTAATAAGACCACCAGTCTGAATGCTTTGAATCCCTAAAAACCTACAAAGTGCACTCGTGTCATAGGATTTTAGAATAATACAGATGTTAGTTGACTTAATAAAGTGGTATTATATGTCTTATATGAACCAAAGTATTAAAACACCTGACCATCACATACTGTACATTCTGTATCTAAACTTTCTACTCATACTCCTTTAATAACCTCCACACCTCTGGTAAATTTCTGATTATTCTCATTCAGCTACAACTGTATTAGTGAACTCAGACACTAATGCCAGGTAAAGAAGTCTGGGCTGCAGTCAGTGTTCTATTTCATCCCAGTGGTGCCAGAATCAGGGTTCTGTGCAGGACACTCGAGTTTATCCCTACCTACAACAACATGAAGCTCAGAAGTTTTTTCAGCACACATGCTGGAACAGTTTTTTCAGGTGCACCTTCATGCTACGCAACATTGATTTGATGGATTCAGAGCTAGAATCCGACAAGGCAGCTGACATGCATGGCAGCCACTGTGATGTTTAAGACAACCTGTGCTAGGTGATATAGAGCAATATCGTGTTGCAATTAGCCATGATAAAATGGATTAATAAGACCAACTTGGTCACCAATAATGCGCTAGTTATTTTAAAAAAACCTTGTATACCAATAAAATATGACCCTACTATTACACCATACCAGTGCAGCCATCTTTCTCTGCATTGTCTCTAATTTACAAAATCCTCCAGTTACATTTTTTGTTTTTCGCACCATTCTGGGTACATGCTAGATTCTGCTGTGTGTGGAAGTTCCACAAATCCCTGAAGATCTGTAGTTACAATAATATTCATTCCATCCCTTCTGACACCACCAATCCTTACACTACAGATATTTGCCTAGGGTTTTTGTTTCTATGATAATTATTAACCTATATAAATATATATTAGGGCAGCATGATGGCTTAGTACTGTTGCTTTACAGCAAGAAAACCTGGGTTCAATTCCCGGGCAGGGGCCTTTCTGTGTGGAGTTTACATGTTCTCTCCATGTTTGTGTGGCTTACTCCGAGTTCCCTGTTACATCCAGGGCAACTTACATTTATCTTATTTATACAACTGAGCAATTGGGGGTTAAGAGCCTTGCTCAGGGGCCCAGCACTGGTGCAGCTGGAAATAGAACCTGTAATCTTCAGGTTGGTAGTCCAACATCTTAACCATGAGCCACCACTTTCTCCAAAATGGTTAAGGCTTTGAGTTGCTGATCTGGAAACCAGGAAGACCAGGGTTCAAGCCCCACCACCACCAGCTGTTGATCTGAAGGCCATTGCAGCAATTGGCAGACGTTCTTATCCAGAGCGACTTACATTTATCTTATTTATACAACTGAGCAATTGCAGGTTAAGGGCCTTGCTTAGGGGCCCAGTGGTGGTGGCTTGGTGGAGCTGGGAATCGAACCGACAATCTTCAGGTCGGTAGTCCAACCATGAGCCACCTACAAATGTACAGTTTTCTCCCACAGTCCAAAAAACATGTCTGTTTTGTTGATTGTTGATTCTAAATTGCCCGTATGAGTAAGTGTAAGTGTGTGTGGCCCTGTGATGGACTGGCAACCTGTCCAGGGTGTATTTTGCCCTTTCAGAGACAGCCGGGATAGACTCCAGCAGATCCCCATGACCCCGTATAGAGTATAGAAGATCAATAAATGAATGAAATATATTTTAGGCTGTATATTTATATACTCTATATAATTTGTCTCCGTATAAAAAAAAACTGTGATTCTGAGATTAGATGCATGCACAGGTTAACATGGTTTATTAAAACACAACCCGAACAATCCCAAAACAAGCCTATCAGAAACCAGGATATTAGAGAATAGACAGAGGCAAAACAGGAAGTCTTTGTGAGGGGGTTGGTATCAACAGCACATAGTGGAAACAGAACATATACATATGCATCCTGGCTGAAACAAAAAAATGCACAGTAAGAGAGTGTGTAAGGGTTACAGGTGATCACGTTATACATCACATCTGCAAAATGTAAGTTTTTTGACTGCTGATTAGAATGTTGATGGTTGAGGCTTCTGAGCAAGGCCCTTAAGTGCTTAGTTGGCTAAAAGATGAGGTATTGATCTGTTCAACGATGAGACTCAAAGCACATCAATCTGGATAAGAATGTCTGCTAAATGATGTAAATGTACTCCGGGTTCTTCGGTTTTCTTCCACAGTCCAAAAACATGTATGTCAGGTTAATTGGTGATTCTAAATTGCCCATAAGTGTAAGTGTGGCCCTGTGATGGACTGGCGACTTGTACAGGGTGTACCCCTCCTGTCTTTCGCCCTTTCAGAGACAGCTGGGATAGACTCCAGCAGATGCCTGTAAATTAGGGAATAAGCAGGTTTAGACGATGACTGAAGATGATGGCAAAGACCAAATTTCTCCTTCTTCTATGCATGTATAAACATAGTAGTGATACTCTGAATTACCTTCCACTTTATATAGAGGCAAAATATCCGTAATCCCTAAACCGGTGGATGTGATTTTGCCAAACAGGATCTGATCCAGGATTAATATCTTTTATCAACTTTTCAAACAACCAATCATAACCATCTGATGTCATTAGTGTGTGTTGATCATATCTTTCACTTCTAAATCAAAATGTAATATTATTTATTAAATAAAAAAAATGTGAAATACTTTAAATGACATATGTAACACATTACATGTAAGGACATTTACAAGTTTAATGTATTGAGGTGTGCACGTATGAATAAAAAGTGAATTCTTAGACTATTGGTCTATTGTATGTTCTATAGGTTCACCGTTTCAGAGCATTTTACATCTTGCATTAGTGATGGTTTATGATTTACAGTCTAAATTCACCAATGTTGTCCCTTTACTATTATAAGGTATGGTTACAAGTTGATTATGTTATACATCACATCTGCAAAATGTAAGAGGAAAGAACGTAGCTCAGTGGTTAAGTTGTTGGACTGCTGATCAGAATGTTAATGGTTTGATTCCCAGCACCACCAAACTGCCACTGCTGGGACCCTGAGCAAGGCCTTAAAGTTCTCAGTTGGCTAAAAAATAATGTAAATGTAAGCTGACCAGTATTGATCTCAAATTACCTTCCTATAATTACCTTATAGTTAGTCTAATTTTATGTTGTGATCTAACTGCTGGGTGTGTTGACCTGCCAGGCCACCAGAGGGCAACTGCAAGACTTTTTCTTACCATTTTGTAGCCCATGTGCTCAATGTTTGTTTATGCTGTCTGTGTTTTGTCATTGGTTGAATAGTTCCACATTGTGTTCAGGTGTTTCTTGTTTAGTTAATTGTTTTTCTCCAATTAGTTTGTGTATTCAGTTTGTCTTGGTCTTGCTTTGTTGCTTGTCATGGTCAGTGTCTATGGCGCATTATGCTTCAGGTTATGTCAAGTCAGGTTAGATTGGTTAGAGTAGTCTTTATTTTTTCCATGTTCTTCGATTTGTTTGGCTTTTCATTTGTTATTTTAAGAATAAACTGTACTTGCATCCTAACCAACCAGCCAGTCCTATATGTCAGAATCATGCCTTCCCTCCTTCTTTGTTATATTCAGGTTTTACTTATAGAAAAAAAGAATGGAATTCATAGAATAAAAGATCTGTATATAGATTGGACACTTGCCTTATTTGAGCATCCTAAAAAAACCTTTATAATCAATATCGCTATTTTTTTAGATACCTGTTCGATTATGTTGTTGCAGCCTCACAGCAAGAAGATCTTGGGTTCAATTACCGGGCAGGGGTCTCTTTGTGTGGAAATTGCATGTTGCATGGATTTACTCCGGGTTCTCTGGTTTCCTCCCACAGCCTAAAAACATGTATGTTAGATTAATTAGTGATTGTAAATTGCCTATACATGTGAGTGTGGCCCTGTGATGGACTGGCGACCTGTCCAGGGTGTACCCCTCCTGCTTCTTGCCCTTTCAAAGACAGCTGGAATAGGCTTCAGCAGATCCCTGTGACCCCGAATTAGGGAATAAGTGGGTATAGAAGATGAATAAATGAATAACCTTTTGCATTGGATATATTTTATCAGATAAATTTCTTGCTTCGGATATAGTTCTATAGAATTCTGTTTAAAATGCAGAAGTGGAGGAAACCAAAGGTAAGCAGACCCACGAGATATTAAAAAAAAAAGGTTGGCATTACATTTAGACAGGGAAGACGGGCTTGAGAAGACACATAATTGTTGAGTTAATGTAAAGCATCATTTATTTCAGTAAACGTGCATCACAACTTGAATGATGCTACTATGGTAACTGGCAATAAGGTTGAAACCTCCAAATGTTTTTTTTTTTTTTTAATCTACAGGTGTTGCATTTTTCGAAATTGTTTTAGATCAGACGTAAAGCTCACCACTGCCCCCGCATTGAGACAGAAAGATTCACACACACATTTAAGATAGAGACTTAGATTAAGGAGAATCTGTAGTACCAAGCTATTTTTCACCCCGACCTCAAAAAACATCCGGTGAGATCTATTGGTCTGACATCTTGCGAATGGAAAAGTTAGAGGTGAGTGTATGACCGCACGTGGCAAAGTTTGAAAAGCACATCACACACACAAACACACACCCTTGCATTCTCTGTTGTGGTCGGATTCGCTTTAAGTTTCCACTGTGTCAAAACGACGTTTGGCCAAACGGCTTTACTTTGCAGGTGATTGGATTGGCTAATTAACGGCATGATGCTCACATGCTGGAATTTGTACTTTATTGACAAACTAGAAACACACAATATTTTTCACATATTTATAGTATCTACATCCAGGATATTGGTGACTTTTTACTTCTTGTAACGCTGTACGATGGTGTTTGTGTGTGTACCTGGAAACAGCTTTATATTAGACTCACCATTAACGTCTGGTGTATTTTTGGTAGTCTGTGAATGTGTACTAGGCTGCTATGCGAAATGAGCAAAAGTGTGAGTGCTGTGGTAAGCCGCTGACAGAAATAGCTGATGTACATTTGTACACACGTGCACACACACGTGCACACATACACACACACACGTACTGGCCCAGCTCTCATGTGTGATGTGGGTAAGAATTAGAGAGTTGGTGGAAATTCTGTTTCTTAAAAAAATAACTGCGGAGAACGAGTACACCCCTTCATATGCATCATACACACCTTCTGAACTGAACTTCTGAAATTCTCATGATGCACTATATTTTTTCTGCATATGCTAAACTGTCCTGTTATAAATGTTTTTCAGTCTGATTGCACACTCAAAGGTTTACCAGAGGAAAACACAAAACAGCAACATGGAAACACAAAAATACATTTTTGTTAAGCACTGGTCATTTTTGAAGCTGATTGCACAAAAATCTTGCTGTTTGTTTACTTGCACATACCTTTCTTACCTGCACATTTTTATAATCTGGTCGGTGTTGTTTAATTGAATGTACTGTACAGTGTTGTGTTTTGTTTTTGTATAGGCTGGTTTAATGTCTGTATTGTTATTTGCACTGTCTGTCGTGCACTGTTTGCACCAGGTTGCACACATGCACTTTATGTTGTGGAGACAATTTATTCTCAGTCTTTAGCTCAGTGTTGTTCTGTTCAGTAGCTCTTTGTTGTTTGTTGTTTTGTGTAATTCTGTGTTGTCTTGTGTAGCATCATGGGGTCCTGGAGAAATGTTGTTTCATCTCACTGTGTACTGCGTCTGCTATATTTGGTTGAAATGACAATAAAAGCTTCTTGAACTTATAATGAAATATAATGCTGCTGCAACCAAATAGACCCGACGTCAAGATTCTTGTAGTGACATAAATTTTGTATTCAAACTCTCATTGAATGAAGTTTGTTTAAAATTAACCAATATTTACAGAATTTACAAGATGCCCTTATCAAGAGCATGTTATATTAAGCTCAATTTTACAACTAGAATTACGTAAAAATTTCGCAAAACCTTATGCAAAGCTCATAGGGTAGCTACAGATACTATAATTACAATTGTAGGATGTAAGCAAACCGTGTTAACAATAATGGGAATTATTTTGATCTTGCAATTCAAAATGCTGTAGTTAATGTGAACCTTTTTTTTTTGCCTGAATTGGGATCTCACTGATTGATAACATAAGCAGAAAACAGTGATTTGTATCAGTCACAGGTCTATATTTGAAGGATCTTCATAGGAACACACATAGTCATGTATTTTACAGTCTGGAATAGAATTCCACCAAGATTTGGAAGTGGAATCATTTCCTACATATGCACATGCCACATCCCACAGAAACAACAACAACTACTATAGAACACAAATACCAGACTGCTACAGCAAATTACATTAGCAAACAAATCACCTTTTAATGCCAACAGTACAGGATGGATGGATGGATGGATGGATGGATGGATGGATAGATGGATGGGGGAGCAGAAGGTTAAATGGATATCAATCAATCATAAATGGATTGATAAATAGATGCATGGATGGATGGATAAATGGATGGATGGATGGATGGATGGATGGATGGATGGATGGACTGGAGTGTCCGGACAGAGCCCTGCGTCTGACTCAACCCCAATAAACACATTTGGGATGAACTGGAACATACATGAACTGGGACTAAACCTCCTTACCTGACATTAGTGTCTGATCTCATTAATATTACTATGGTTTGCATTAGACTGAAGCTCCATCTGAAATGCGATGTTCAACATGCAGATATAAATGTGATGCTTAGGTGTCTACACACTTTTGTACTCATCAAAATTGCACTTGTACATTGTTTGAGTAGCCACATAACGACCTTATACTCATAGTTTGCTTTATACTCTATAAGTACTTTTTTAAAAACACCAAAAAATATTTTAATCATTAATATCTGAACATTAATCTAGTTAACATAAATTCAGTTTAATTTTATTTATAAAAAAGGACATTTTTTTCACAAAGCTTTACAAATATCTGGATTTGTACAGGGACTAATTAAACATTACACATGTCCAATCCAGTGTATTCCTGCCCTACACCCAGCATCCCTATGATGTGCTCTGACTTCACTGTCACCCTGATAAAGATAAAGTAGTTCATAAGGATGGATGACTAATAAATGAATGTATAAATCACATAGGAGTAACAAACTCCTTAAATCACATAGGAGTAACAATTGTGAGGATTTGGCTATATTTCCAAAGACTAAGTGATGCTTCGTTTTAATGTGTGCTACAAAAATATGTTTTAGCTTTGTTATGACTTTTAAATTAGACTCACGGTAATTGAAATTAAATGATGTGTTGTGTTACACTTTTCCTGTTTCTGTAACCAGGTGTTGTCCTTCTGATAATAGTCTCCTTGGTGACAGTCTCCAGGCCTTGGTCCCCACTGGGATGGGCACCCTGTCATGCTGACACAGTGGCATCATTCTAAATCGGGTATTAGGCATTTCCTGCTGAGGCCGTTAGTGGGTGGAAGTGTGTGTGTGTGTGTGTGTATGCGTGTGTGTGTGTGTTGGGGTGGAACGCACCTGGCTTGCGCAGCTGTGGGTCCCCTATCTGGGGGAAAGGGAGGAGGCGAATGAGGCTCAGCACTGTTAAGAGTGTGTGTGTACGTACATGTGTGTGTCTCTTTATATAGTTGTCTCTTTTTTTTTCATTAACCAGGCTATAATAATAATTCTCCCAATGTGTTTTTTTAAATAGATTTTTGACAGGTGCATGTCGGCTCATATGCTTCTGAGGGCATTTTGAGGAAATGGTGCACATCATGTTCTTTAAAAGATGTGTGAGTCTTAGAATTTTATGTGTGTTGTTTTTAGCAATAGAAGCAGTTTTTATTGTACTACAATTGTGGCTCGAATTAACCCTTTGAGTTTATTTATTTAGTGACTATTAAATGAATAATTTAATAGGAACAGTTGACTTGATTGTATTAAGTATAGTGGGTTGTCATAGTAATAAAACAATAATAAATCGTATCCAAATTTGGTTGGGGTTTTTTTTGCCACTAAAATTAATTTTAGTCGTCTCGCCAATCACTGTTTTCGCCTTGAAGTTCATAGTTTTCATGTCGCTGGACACTTACACAATGTTTACTGTTTACTCCCGACTCTATCAGAAGTAAACGATTTGTCTCCTGTTTTTACAAATTAAACCTTCAGAGATTCAAGAAATTTTAGTGTTTTGCTAGTATTTCCGTTGGTACCCTGTTTACTAGAATAAATATTTACATAGAAAGTATGTAAATCATTTGGGGTTTTTGTTTTTTTTCACACAAATGTTTCTATCCTCAAATAAATACTTATCATAAATCTGTTTTTCCTCTCTGAGATGCTGCAAGTGCTTTTTTCTTATCGTCCAATATTTGAAGCCATTATCATAACCTTTAAATTTCTGTGTATGGTTATGTGAGAAAACGATTGAACATCTTACATTGAAAGTCAACAGTGTCTGGACGGAAGTCTCGTGGTAGAAAAGGTATTAGTTCGTTTATGTTAAATTAAAAAAATGTCTATTTCATCTAGTGTACTGGAATACTGGGTTTATACCAACACAGTTTTTAAACCTTATAATTATTAGTTCTATATTTTGTAGATTGTTTAACATGTAAGTCTCCGCAAACGATCTTTCACTATAGAAACGATAACATTGTAGAAATAAGCAAATTAATATAAAGCTGCTATTTGTATTGCAGCTACACTTGTATCCGATGCATGAAAACCTTCTGACCGATTAGAAGGGAATGTTCAAGAATGCTGTGGTATAATATTTAATAATATAACGTGTTAAGGTTTTATTAGGACGAGAACGAAGAAGAAGGGACAACCTGAGAATGTCAAAAATGAGTTCTCAACATCTAGAATCCTGTGCTATTTTGTCTGACTTGTATGGGAGCTGATTCTCCGAGCGCATCCCGCTGACTGTCATTATCAGAGCAGATGTTCTTATCTTAACACGTTAGCCTACACTTTCCCTCATCAGCCTCGCTAGCTCGGAGTCAATTGCCCTGCTGGGCGCTTGAAGAAAAAAAAAGTCCCCAACTACCACATGCTCGCCTATTCAAACCCTCGGCAGATTAGTTAAACGAATTCGGCTGCGGAATGAGTGCACATGTGCGCAATGTTGAACGTGGGTATAATCGCAGTATTCGTTGCCTCTGTGTGTAATTACTTATCTACAATTATTGCGTCTCAGTAAACAGCTCCTTCCTCTGTGTTTTTTTTGTAAATGCTACACAACCACATCTGGATTAACCATCTAAATTTTGTTTTATGGAATTGTAACTTTGACCTGTTGATGTATAAAGTGTATGTGTGTGTGTGTGTGTGTGTGTGCAGTTCCCAGGTGTCTCTACAGAGGGAGCTCTGTCGTGGCTTTGTGTGTGTGAGTAAAATGCAGATATACACAACCTATACAATTCACAACATTCTCGCTCATTCCATTTCATCTCATTTCATACATGGACGAACACTTAACGAAACATCCTCAGGGACGCATCACATCACTGGGTCACGGGTCGAAGGTCAAGCCTGACTGTCAGCTTGTCACATGTCCCGACTGACTTTATTTGTCTAGCACTGTTCCACTGGTTTACCCAGAGGTTACTCACTATCAGATCTCATGGACAGTAGAAGAGAAGCATGCTCCAGTGGCTAAGTTTAAACATTCCTCAATCAGTGAACCACATCCCAATGTTCTGAATTATATGGGATTGTTTCGAAGGCCTGAGAGCATCCAGGGTCAGACCCAAAGTTAAAGCTGCTCCATCTGAACAGAGGTTATTTCTAGAGTGAAAGTAAATTCTTTCTTTTGAGTAACTATATTAACGAGCCGCTTTTTGCTCTGGAACTTGTTCAATTTGCTTGAACTCTCGAACTTCTTAATACATTCGGTGGCTAAAAAAAGAATCATAGCATGTCAAAGTGTCATGCTGAAATTTTCCCTGACCTCAAAGAATGACCTACTGTCAGAGAGTCAGTAAGATAAACAGATAGAGTGAGAGATGATGATGATGATGATGATGATGATGATGATGCAGTTCTCGATTCGGTATATTAATAGCCATGTTTTCAAGAAAAATGTAAACCAATTTGCAACTTGGAATTTGGAAATGTCAACTAAGACATTCCACATTTATTACTGTTGTATTAGTTTAGATTTCATCTTTAGATATTAGTTTTTTTAAAAAATAAATAAATAAAACTGACTCCATCACTTTTAGTCACATACTGTAGGGCCTATTTATTTTTAGTGGTGTGTGTTGTGTACATTTTTGTAGATGGAACTTGCAGGAAACTTTGCATCCAATTTTACAAACGTTTATTTATCCTCATACTTCTCTCAGTCGTCTTACTTATATGGATTTAGTTTTGCATTGTTTTTTTGGTTTTTTTGCAGTATTATTATGTCAAATGTTTGTGGACACCTTACCAGCACTCCAACATTCCCCAAACTTTTTCCACAGAGTTTTGTGGAATGTTTTTATATGTTGTAACAGTACATTATTCCCACACTGGAACTAACAGACTCAAACACTGATTCAGCATGACAATGACCCCTGTGCACAAACCCCCTGATCTCCATGAAGACATGCTGTGTTCTGGTTGGAGTGGAGGAACTCGAGTGTCCTGTACAGATGCCTGACTCTGACTCAACCTCACTGAACACCTTTAGAACACCCCAGACCTCCTCACCTTAAAATAAGTGACTTATCTCTTTAATACTATTAAGGCTAAAAGGGAAAGTTCTCCACATCCACACTGCAAAGTGTTTTCAGAAGTGTGGAGGTTATAATAGGAGTAAGAGTGAGACTGGCTGTGATAAAGAATTTAACAAGCACATATGGATGTGACAGTCAGGTGCACCAGTCAGGGACTTTTATATATATAAATTATGTAAACTTAGACAAATTCTTCTTTTTTTATCTGAATTTTCTGTAAATGCTTCAGTAAATGAGCCTTTACACTACAGTGCATTAAAAGGCGTCTTAGGAAGCTAAATGATCTTAAATATAGTCCAATGTTGTTGTTGTTTTAGTTTACAGTAAACCAGATTTAAGAACACCTAACTACTTTCTAGACAAGCTCTCTATTTTATTGTCGTTTTGTCTGATGAAGAAAACAACTGCTTTAAAATTTCTCCTAAAAGATCAAATTTTAATTCTAATTTTATTTGTGTCATATACAGTATGACATGTAGTAAAAAAAAAAATCTTGTTGATTGTCTGTGCTGATTAAAATAGAAAAAAATGCATTCAAGAAAAATTAGAATTTACAG
The DNA here is from genome assembly GCA_005784505.1 of Bagarius yarrelli. NCBI lineage: Eukaryota > Metazoa > Chordata > Actinopteri > Siluriformes > Sisoridae > Bagarius > Bagarius yarrelli. The sequence goes on from VCAZ01000049.1 coordinate 4,978,318, forward strand.
GAAAATAAGATAAAATAAAAGATAATTTAATAAAGAACAAGAAAAACAATACAAGAAATAAAGTGTCATTTACAATACAATGAAACTGCATAAACATTAAATAAAATAAATAGAAACAGGAATACAATGACTGTTATATTGTTGGTGATTAGGAGCAAAAATACGTTAGAATAAGTTTTAAGGCATTATATTTAGTTTAATCTTTATTAATAACAGGAACCTTGACTAATTTTATGACTTTTTATTTTGTTTTGTATTGTGCATAAAAGTACTATACAATCTTTGACAAGACATTTTTTATTTGATAAATAAATCTCTGTAATTGTGGAGACAAAACCAGAGACTTTTCAAGAAACATTTTATTTTTGTTTTTTAGATAAAAGGTGTTATTTAGTTGAAAAAAATACGAGTAACCACTAATTTTGCTTTAATAAACTAATTACAGAGAAAAAATACACCAGAAAAACTCGACTGAGATTGACTTGTGCATTCTGAAGACAATTCACCTGCTCGTCTTTTATACTTCCTGGATTCACCTGGACTATCTTAAAAGCAAAAACTTTTTTATGTTTACCAAAGTTTTTGGAGCTAATTATGTAATTAGTTTCCTAATGAACGGCTTAAAAACTAATAACAAATGTGGTTGATTTCACAAGCCAATTGCACCCAGCATGTTTGCTTCCTTAATACAGAGGTTTGTTGCACTTGCTGTGCTTGAGGAAGATTTTCTCACTCTGATTTAAACAACTCTCTCTTTCCTTATCAGCAGAACCCTGCCAGGCCCCCTCAAGCCTCACTAGACTGTAACTTGTATCCACTCATCCATGCATAGAGCCCCGTTTCACGGCGGGCAATTACAACAGCCAAATGTCCCCATCTTCCCTCCCCCTGATCCCTTTGAAGAAAGGGAGACACGGAGACAGAAAGGAGGGCCGGCTTACGATGACAGATGAGGGCATTAAGATAGAGAGATAGTAAGAATTACTCAGCGACTCTTGACCTTTAGGAAAGTCAGCACCAGTAGAGTGAGACAAGCATGTTTCCTGCACTGGCGGGAGACATATATTTAGCTCACATGACAATTTTGACATGTGGACACGGCTTGTCGATGTAAGGATAGTCATTTGATTTAATCCTCAGTAAGATCTTAATCCTGGTCCGTGTTGTGATGGATACGGTGCCTGTCTTAGAAACACAATGAACAAGCTGGTATTGTGAAAAAGCAAGTCATTACAGGGTATCTTACCCACACGCACACACACACACACACACACAAAATTCAGGGGCAATTTAGAGTAGCATATCCACCTGCTGGAACGTAAGTCTAAGAACAAAGCCTGAAATTCTGGATAAAATTCAAACAAAAATATTTTTATTTGAACATTAATACTTTTACTGTTTCTTGAATCTTTATTGTTATAAGTAGTTGCAGTTGTAGTTAAATAACATTTTGGGCCACTCTACCCACGTCTGACCAAATGACTTGGCACTCGCCTAGATTATATATGTTCATTTATTTATATTCTATACCCACTTATTCTCTATTTTGGGGCCATAGGTATCTGCTGGAGTCTATCCCAGCTATCTCTGAAAGGGCGAAAGGCAGGAGTGGTACACCCTGGACAGGTCGCCAGCCCATCACAGGGCCACACACCATCACATGGGCAATTTAGAATCACCATTTAACCATTTAACATGCATGTTTTTAAACTGTGGGAGGAAACTGGAGTAAACCAACGCAAACACAGGGAGAACATGCAAACTCCACAAAGAAAGGCCCCTGCAGGTGAATTGAACCCGGGACCTTCTTGCTGTGAGGCAACCGTGCTAACCACTAAGCCACCATGGTGCCCATTATAGATGTTAGTTTTCAACAAGTGAACCTTAGCAATAAATCTTTTCAATTTTTACACTTCATATTTTAGTAACACTTACATTCATATTTAATTAAAACTAAACTCTTGCATTAAATCACACCCAAAATGGCACAGCTAAAAATTTACAAAATATTGTTATAAGGCAACATTAAATTTGTTATATGTTTTAGTCGATGTCTTATAGATATAAAAAAAATTGTAAATTGTCTTTGCAAATTTTTGACAGTCATCTGGAATTTTAAAAACAAAACTTTAGCTAGTTTGCTAATGCTAGCAGCATACACAAATAAGTAAATATCCTGTTTTACAAAACAAAATGCAGATTTGTAAGACATGTAGTGTAATCAAATCAGCTGTTGGATTGTCAAAATCTGTGTGTGTGTGTGTGTGTGTGTGTGTGTGTGTGTGTGTGTGTATGTATGTGTATACATGTGTGAGGTTTCCTGATTGCTGAGATTAGCTTTTTCTCTCTTACAACTTTCCTCACACTCTTTGTCTCTCTGTCTGTCTCTCTGTCTGTCTCTCTCTCTCTCTCTCTTTCTCTCTCTTTCTCTCAGACCCCCTGCCCTCTCTGTCTCCTCATAGTCTGCCTTCACATCTGGATCTGCCATCAGCAATTGAGGGAAAGAGGGTGGAGGCTCCTGTACCATCACTGCCAGACTGCCTGGGTCAAACAAACACTCCAACTCCCATTTATCATGCTAACAAAACACACACACACATGTACAGACTCGCAAAAATGTGCACACATGTACACACACTAACACTAATCAGAACCATTCCAATAAAAGGGTTGTTAATCAAGTGAGGATGTACACACACACACACACACACACAGAAATGCAAGAAAACACAGACAATCCTAAAGATTAGTACCTACTGTTGGAGCCACAGAATACTAAGTGTTTGTGCATGAGTGTGTGTTAGGATGGAAATGTTAGACTGCAGATCTGAAAAGCTCTGTGTGTGTGTGTGTGTGCGTATGTGTGTGTGTGTGTGTTAAATGAAAGTAGAAGACTTGCATCCTTACAAAGCAGAGAACTCCATTGTAACTGCAATTTTTCTGATAAAGTGTGTGTGTATTCTTACATTTACGGCATTTGGCAGACTTCCTTGTCCAGAGCGACTTAAATTTATTTCATTTATACTACTGAGCAATTGATGGTTAGGGGCCTTGCTCAGGGGCCCAACATTGGTGTCTTGTTGGAGCTGGGAATCAAACCCACAATCTTTAGGTTGGTAATCCTACACCTTAAGCCACCACTTCCCTTGTGTGGATCTTTGTCCCCACCATGATCTGAAAACATGCCTCCTCCCCCCCCACACACACACACACATGCAAAAACATATATTCTCACTCACACACACATTGCTGCAGCTGCTTAGTCAAAAGAGAGAGGAAGGGAGGAAAGAGGATATTTTGATAGATATTACACACATTTCTTGCAGATAAGAACAGGATGTTCAAAAAGACCCCAAAATATGCAAATTCATTTTAAACCTCAAGCTTTAAATAATCTGTATGTAATAAATAGATAAATAAAAAAAATATGTCTTTGATCTAAACCTTCATTAAGATCTGTAGATACGCCACAGGAAATAAAAGCTTCCAGGAGCCTCCATATCTACACAGCTGCACAGATTAATCATTCGGTTGGAATATATGAATATTCATGAATATGCAAATAAAAAATGCTTTCTGACCTTTGAACCTTCCAAAACATGCCAACAGGTTCCGTGGCTTCTTTTTTAAAGTGATTTCACACCCGTTGGTATAGGAAATGCAAAGAATATTTTAGAAATATTTCTTTTTTAAATGAAAAGTTTTAAGATGCATTTGAACAAACAATATCCTGTATCTCTTTCTCTTTTTCTTTTTTTTCTCTCTCTCTCTCTCTCTCTCTCTCTCTCTCTCTCTCTCTCTCTCTGTCTCTCTCTCTCTCTCTCTCTCTCTCTTGCTCTCTCTTTCTCTCTCCCTTGCTCTCTCTTTCTCTCTGTCTCTCTCTCTCTTTCTCCCTCTCCCCCCCCCTCTCTCTCTCTTTCTCTCTCTCTCTCTCTCTGCTCTCTCTTTCTCTCTCCCTCTATCACCCCTTCTTTCACACACACTCTCTTGCTTTCTCTTTTTCTCTCTTTCTTTCTCTCTGTCCCTTTGTCAAGTCTCTCTCTCACACTTTCTCTAGCTCTTAAGTTCCATGACAGTTTCTTCTCATCCTGAATTGCTTAGCAAAGCCATTTGAACAGAAAACAGATAGATAAGCATGAGTCACATGACCTAAAGGTGTTACATTCAGAAACACTGCACCTATGTTGCAAGCATGGGAAAAACAAGACCAAAATGTTCACTAGTGATAAGAGGTGTGTGTGTGTGTGTGTGTGTGTGTTAATAATGCTTCACTCTGCACTGAAGCTGAGTTACTGGTTAGCTGCTGTGGTTGTGCTTTTGCAGTGGCAGGAAGCAACACACACTATATCTTTGCAAACGCTAATGGAAAATTCAGCCGAACAGAAAAACTTGTGTGTGTGTGTGTGTGTGTAAGTGTGACACCCGTTGCACATCATCTTAATGTCAAGCCCTGCTATATTTCAGTGTGTGCTGGTTATATCTGTTTATATAATTACTCCTATACAGTTATACGCCCATGTGACCGGTAAGAGTAACGGAATGAGTTAAGGGTTATAGGTGTGTAGGAAAAACTGACATGACTGATATTTCTGATTATTGATTAAAGTTTAAATTTGCTGTGAACATTTTTATCTAAAAATGTAACAATATTTCAATCAGTTTTTACAACAGCAAACTTTACATCATTTGTTTAAGTATTTGTATTTTAGTAAATAAATACAAGCAAGTTTATAGAATCTGACACAGTTTATTAGTTCAAAATAGACTAAGACTAGCCAGAGGTGCTAAAACCAGGTCTAAAGTCTGTCTGATGCCCTGAAGTTCTCTCCAGTCTTGTGTAAATCTGTGTAGTCCTGTAAAGTATTGTGTAGTTTATGTGTAGTCTTGTGTAGTTCTGTGTTGTGTTGCGTAGTTTTGTGTAGTCCCGTGTTGTGTTGTGTAGTATGTCCTGTGTAGTTATGTAAAAGTTTTGTGTAATTCTGTGTAGTTTATGTGTAGTCTTGTGTAGTTCTGTGTATAGTTTGTGTGTAATTCTGTGTAGTCCCGTGTTGTGTTGTGTAGTCCTGTGTAGTTATGTAAAGTTTTGTGTAGTTCTCTTGTAGTTTATGTGTAGTTTGTTCTGTGTAGTTTGTGTGTGTAATTCTGTGTAGTCCCGTGTTGTGTTGTGTAGTTCTGTGTAGTTCTGTATAGATTTGTGTAGTTCTCTGTAGTAGTTTATGTGTAGTAGTCTTGTGTAGTTTATGTGTAGTCTTGTGTAGTTCTGTGTTGTGTTGCGTAGTTTTGTGTAGTTATATGTAGTTTTTGTGTAGTTCTGTGTAGTTATATGTAGTTTTGTGTAGTCTTGTGTAGTTCTGTATAGTTTTGTGTAGGTCTGTGTAGTTTGGTGTAGTTCTGTATAGTTTTGTGTAATTCTGTGTAGTTTATGTGTAGTCTTGTGTAATTTTCTGTAGTTCTATGTAGTTTATGTGTATTTTATGTAGTTCTGTATAGTTTGGTATAGTTCTGTGTAGTTCTGTATAGATTTGTGTAGTTCTATGCCATCTATGTATGGTCGTTTGTAGTTCTGTATAGTTTGGTGTAGTTCTGTGTAGTTATGGAAAGTTTTCTGTAGTTCTATGTAGTTTATTTATAGTCTTGTGTAGTTCAAATGTAGTTTATGTGTAGTTCTATGTAGTGTATGTGTAGTCTTGTGTAGTTCTGTATAGTTTGGTGTAGTCTTGTGTAGTTTATTTGTAGTCCTATGTAGTTCTGTGCAGTTCAAGTGTAGTTATATGTAGTCTTGTGTGGTTCTGTGAAGTTTTGTGTAGGTCTATGTAGTTTATGTGGTCTGCTGTAGTTCTGTTCAGTTTTGTGTGGGTCTATATAGTCTTGTAGTGTAGTTTTGGGTAGTTTTGTGTAGTTTAGTGTAGTGTTGTTTAGATCTCTGTTGGCTCATGTTATCCTGTGTAGTCTAATGTAGTTTACTGTAGTCTAGTACAGTCTTGTGTAGATCTGTTTAGTCAACTGTAGTTTTGTGTAGTCTTGTCTAGTCATGTGTAGGTCTGTGTGATTCTGCGTAGTCTTATGTAGTTGTGTGAAGTCTCACTCAGTACTTTGTAGCTCCAGCTAATTCTGTGTAGTTTTATGGAGCTATTTATGACCTAAAGTGTCCCACTCTACAACACCTATCCTGGCTGCATCTAAGTCATGCAGTCATGACACTGATGAGGATGTCGGCCATTTTAAAAGCTGTCAGCAAACGGGAGTTTGTATTAAAGTGTTCATTGTATGTAGAAATATTTATAGCAGTATTGCTTGTCTCGCTGAGAAACAAAACTTCAACAGTTTATGTTTTATTTACAGTCATAACTTTTAGCTACTAGTTAGCCGTTTAAAAATAAGACAAGTATTAGGACTCCTGTGTCATCCTAGAAAACATAGGTTTACCTTGATGCAATGTGTATGTGGACCATAGGGTTCAAATATTACACTAAAAATCCTACTATTCAATTAAGTTTGATAGAAAAATATTCATTTTTTTCCTGATCATAAATAACTTGGCTTATGCAAATCAGGTGGTGGTGCTCTTAATGTTGGATTACAGCAGATGTTTCTTACCCCGCCTCACACCCGTATCCTGTCTCCTGCACAATGGCACTTGTACAAAAGGACAGGAAGTGTCAGTCTCTCGTAACCATCCAATCAAAGCCATCATTATTCCCTTGTGGATCCCTCCCACAGGAAGTGGCATCTGCAGTGTTCGGCAGCTGTGCATGCGTTAGGGTTATTATGGAGTGCTTTTAGATTTTAGTCACTCATACATACTGGTGGGCCATTGTGTGCACATTGAATGGAGATCCCCTGCTGAGCTCACGCTTCTTTATATGGCTCCTCCACAAGTGAAGATCACATCTGGGGAGCGATTGAGACTAAATGTAAGTTAGGTTTGTGAGGAGCATTAGATTATAATAAAGGTAGAGTAAAGGTTAGGTGGGTTTATGTGAAGGTTAGGTCCAACATACAACCTTTATGCCTATAGATCAACTTAATTTAAAAAACTTTTTTTATATTTTTCAATATTAACCAAGATTTTCTGTTTATACATAGATGTATTAATATTAAACTAGGCCTACTGCAACGATTAAACAAATATTCCCATGATTTTTTATATTGTATCGAAAACTGTTCTCTTTTTAATCTCTAGGTATCACGCACGTTTCACTAATGGTAAATTGCAGGAAGAAATTAATATTCATACTTAAGTTTTAAGCATAAAATATCAACTGACAAAATGTGATGCAACTCTAGTGGAAATCGTTACGCAAACTAACAGACAAAATAAAACAGGTGAGCGAGCTGGATATATTTCATGATTAACTAAAGCAAAACAAATTCCAGATAAGTGGAAATAAAAAGAAAAATATATATATTATTTTTTTATAAAACTAACTTAATATTAAAATTGACTAGAGGCTAGAAATAGAAACCTCTACAAACAATGCTATCTTATAGCAATGAACACTTTAAACTTTTATTTTATTCCTGACAATCAAGCCAGTTTTTAAAAACAGAAGAAAACACATTCTTCTGAATCATTTATTAAATAGCTCTGATTTTCACAAGTCTATTGATTCACTTGAGTCAGACTGCTTTTGCCATGATCCTTCCACTAGATGACACTCACTGAATCCCTGTGAATTCATAGACATATAAATCTCTATCTAACACTCACACACACACACACACACACACACACAGACTTCCTCTAATCCAGCTGTTTCACTGCTTTGCTACAAGTCTGACCGCTCCGCTGAATCCCACGGATCAGATGAATCAGTGTTTGTGATTTTGAGTCTCTTATGTTTCTGACCATGCAGTAAGTTTCCTAAACAACTTAGTGAGTTACTTGTTCTTCATGTTACTAGCTAACAACTACTTAGAACAGCTGTAGGTGTAATTTTCAGTTTGTAGTTATGTTGTTGTTGTTAGAAACAAGATCACTTAGGACTCAACTGATCTGAGTAAATGAACCGAAGGAATCATAAATCCCGATATATCCTAAGTCATATAAAAGAATAGGGTTGTTTAACCTGGACGAATCCAAATTTGCTCATCTTTAAAACTTAATCCCAGCCTTAGACACAAGGTTCTGACTCTTTTTCTTAAAGCAAAAGCACTCTAGTCTTAAAGTCTGAAGTCTAAAAGTTATTCCTTTATGTTTAATTGGTTTTCTATTAAACACCGCAGAAGATGTCCCACTGGAATAACACACTACATCACCAGCCAACAAATCAATAAACACATAACAAATATTTTCATATATATATTATATATATATATATATATATATATATATATATATATATATATATATATATATATATATATAATGTGTATCATGGTGGGATTTTTCTAAATTTCAGCTTTATTTCATGACTAAGCTCTGCTCCAGCTTATTCACTAACACACCTAAATGTCTTTAATAGCTCCCACACATAATGAGTTGAAAATTCTTTCGCTGTTTCACTGCGGTGTTTAGATGATCCAAATCCTGATTTATTGGGTGAAAAATGTGGAATAAGCAATGACCAAATAACCCCCCTGAATGTTCTTCCTAAATCTTTAAGTCTTTCGATTGTAGTCCATAATAATGTAAAAGGCTCGGCTATAATGCGAGAATTGTTTCCAATTTGCAGCGTAAGTTGTGCTCAAGAGCTCTACAGCTTTGGCTCTACTTTGGAAGACCAGTAGAAGTAACACTCATCGATTCACCATCCTGAAGTCTTCAGTACTTCAATACTTACAGCTTCCTAAAATTATATTTCATTAATTAGGTTCTTTATTATTATTGTAGTATTTGATTCAGTGTTGTATCTTGAATGTTTGATTAAGCAACACACACACACACACACACTCTTATCAGTGTGTTGCAGACGTCTGAAGGCTGATAATTAACTCAACACGTTGACACAGGTGAGCAACACTGAAAATTGAAGCCCCTCACACAAACACACACACATACAGACACACATACAAGGGCACAGTTTTGTTTGCTGAAGTTGTTCTTCTTTAGTGAATCTTATCTTAACTACTCAAGGTTTTTCAATTTGCCCTTTGTCTTTCTGTCTGTCTGTCTGTGATGCATGATACACAAAGTCAGAAGAAAAAAACCTTTGATACATTATTCTATACTATTTTATTTGGTTGGTTGGTTGATTAATTAGTTATTTAGTTAGAATGTTATAACTTTAAAAACTATTTGCTTTACTAAAATATCAAGAATCGTGTTTGATTCTTCAAGATTCAAGATTCAATGATTCAACGTGTTTATTGTCATTTGCACATTGAGGAAACAAGTTTTCTTATTTTGCTGTCCAGAGTGAATGCCGGGGAAAATAAAAAACAGAAATACAAATACTAACATAATTAAAGATAAAATAAAATAAAAAGTATAAATAATGTAAAGTGCACTAAACAGTGGCAATTTTGTGCAAAATCAGTTTTATAATATGTGCAAAAGTGAAGTAGCAGAAATAGCAGCTGTAACAATAAATAAACTATAATGTGCAAATAAACGCATTAAACATTTGCCACCGTTGTAGGGCAATTAACCACACCAATCACATCACACATCACTGATACATTTATCCTCTATGTGTGTAATCAATGTGTGTGTTTTTTTCTATTCACACAAAGGGTTAACTTGTTTTAAATCCTATACCAGAAAAAACAACAGGCTCGTCTGTCTGTTACAATAAAAAAAAAAAGAGTTTCTACTTCCTAATAGCCAACAAAGATATAATAAAGAGGAACTTTTTCCTGCAGGCCACTCGGACCCTCAACCGAAAAACACTTAAAGCTTAAAGTCTTTTGAACTTGTTACATAACACCCATTTACATTTACATAAACCTTTTCCGGCAGTTGGCAGATGCTATAATCCAGGGAGACCTACATCTGCTTTTTATCCATCTGAGCAGTTGCGAGTTAGGGGCCTTGCTCATGGCCCCAGCAGTGGCGGCCTGGTGGTGATGGGAATTGAACCCACAATTTTCCAAAAAAAATTGCACATAATCACACTTTAGATAGATAGATAGATAGATAGATAGATAGATAGATAGATAGATAGATAGATAGATAGATAGATAGATAGATAGATAGATAGATAGATAGATAGATAGATAGATAGATAGATAGATAGATAGATAGATAGATAGATATTTTAAATAGATTTTTAAATCTTGGATTTACGTGTATGTATGTAAGTAGCTGTGTAAGTGGTTGATTTTCTAGTCTTTATTGTATCAATACACAAAACACAAAAAACACAAAATCCTGTTCTACTTTTAATCTGCATTGAAACCCCAGATCTAATAAACAGTCATTTACGCCTCTTATTTAAACTGTCTTCCTCTTTTGGTGTGTTTTCCTTTTAATTCACAAACAATTTGACGGTTGCTGTGCATTGTACTAAGCAGCATTAGTGTGTGTGTGTGGTATTGCCCAAGGCATTTTTATTGTCTCACAGGAACGATTTATATGCTCTGTGTGTGTGTGTGTGTGTGTGTGTGTGTGTGTGTGTGTGTACTGCCATTCAATTGTACTTATGCATTTCCACCTGGTTACGTGTGTGTACTAGGATTGTAGGCGGATGCTAACAGATTTAGATAGGTATGTAGATGGGGTGGACTGTATCTGATTAGCCATGCTGTGGTCTCCAATCGGGTCAAATAGTGGTTCAGTGTGTGTGTGTGTGTGTAAAGCATCTTGAGGCAGAATGTCTACAACTAATAGGTACACATATGACATCATACAATCATATGTTATCATATCATATTATCAGCTTTGATCATAAAACATCGACTCCAGTGACCCAGAATAGGACGAGTGTGTATTGCGTTTTTCTCTTTTTCTCTCATCCCATCAACAAGCCTTTTCAAATCCCATTATTACTGTCTGTTTTCAGAATGTAACTCTGTATCTGCTTGCTAAACATTGAACATTAAACTGACTTTACTGTGGCACTAATGATTATAATACATTGTGCCGTAGTAAATTTTCTCAAAAAGGATCAGATTTGTACAGCTTTTTTTTCAATAGTTAAATTTTTAGTTATTTAAAGATTCAATTTTATCGATCATGAAATGTTATAGGCCATAACAATATAATATTTTCTGTAAAAAGTGTCTTGTATAGTGGAAATTATTATTTCTTGTTGTCCGAATTAGTTAGTGTCATTGTACAAACAAATCATTTTATTTAACTTCTAACAATACTTATTTTTTTATTTATTAAAGCACTAAATAGTCGTTTTTTTCTAATTTTACAACATTAATTTGTTTTTTTTTGTGTGTGTCCAGAATTCTTGCATCAACTCTGTTACTGTCCCATACTTTTTAAATTGGTGGAATTCTCTCCCATAACAATGTATGGTTCAGGAAGTGATGTCACTTTCCCTCATGATAAGATATAAAGCATTGAAAGGTGTTCTCGCTTTCTCTCTCTCTCTTTCTCTCTCTCTCTCTCTCTCTCTCTCTCTTTCTCTCTCTCTGATCATTAATCAGAGATTGTATATAAAAATCTGTTCATCATCATGTCATTAGTGTCATGTGCTCTGAGCAAATAGACTTTTTGGCTAAAAAAGTTGTAATATTATTCATTCTCTTACAGTCAAACTATGTTACCAAAGTGATTTCTGGGACTAATTTGACCATAACAGAGTTGACAAAAAATACTATTTTAAAAATCTAGAGGGTTTTTTTCCAAAAAGGTAAAAAGAATAATAAAGAACTTTTAAAATAATGTAGAGTATTTTTATCAGTAAACAGCTTTTCCTACCTTTCCGAAATGCCAACTGTATCTGCAATTATAGAATAGCTTATTTACATCATTTGGCAGACGTGCTTACCCAAAATGACATAAAAAAGTGCTTTGACTCTCTACCAATAAACAAATTATTCAACACTTCTTTGCTAGATCACAAAAACAACATATAACAAACCCAAAACTTTTGGGAAAACAGTGGGAAGCTTTTTCATTACATGTCAAGTGTAGGTATAGACGAAAGTGGTAGATTTTCAATTGTGTCTGAAGAGGTTGATAGGAAGTTCCTTTTACCCTGGTTTTAGGTAGAAAATTTCATAGGTACCCTATAAAGGGGAACATTGGTTTAGTGGTTAACACCTTTAGCCTGCGCTTCCAGGGTTGGGGATTTTTCACTTCCTTCCAAAAACATTTGGGGATTGATTTCTATTTCCTCCCAAAAAACAGTTGGTTTATCCAAAGTCGTTGCAGCCATTTATGATTGTAATCCTTTTATTGTCTATTGGCATTTGAGGTGTGTGTGTGTGTGTGAGTGTGTGTGTGTGGAGTTGTGCCCCTTGTGAAGGGTCGGATCCTTTGCCTTGTGACTACATGTTTCCTGTGACTCTGTGTAAAATTAAAAAAAAGGATTGAATTAAGAACCTAAATGATGTAACTGAGACTGAGAAACTGTCATTCAGCTCTCCAACAATGTCGGCGTTACACATCTGGCGGGTTATTCCAGTATTTCCGGTTTAAACCACGCCCACTTCTGGTTTAAATACATATTACAGCATTACAACCCGATATTGATACAGTTTGAAGCCCTTAAGCAAAACACCTGCTTCGGAAACACGTTTGCGTGGCCCCATAAAAAAAAGAAGAAGATTTTATCCAGAATATTTTTCCTGCAGCTTCTGTAAACGCAGATTAATAGACAGGCTTTGTGTGCGGGAATTGGGGTTAAAACGCCCTGAACGCTTTTCTTTGGAAGGAGGAGGAGGAGGCTCTAATTATGCGCGCCGATTGTCGACAGCTCGATTGTGCGCGTCCAGCTGCACGCGGGAAGGTGGTGCGAGAGGAGAAGAGTGCGCGCGAGCGTGTGTGTGTGTGTGTGTGTGTGTGCTTGAGAGCGCGAAGGCGAGAGCCAGACACACTGACGCCGCTCGCAAAATTCTTCCACTATGCGCTGAGAGAGAGAGACAGACACAGGGAAAGAGAGAGAGATAGAGAGAGGCAAAAATAGACAGACAGACAGACAGATAGATAGATAGATAGATAGATAGATAGATAGATAGATAGATAGATAAAGATAGGATAGATAGATAGATATAGATAGATAGATAGATAGATAGACAGATAGATAGATTGAGAGGACGGTAAAGCGATTGAGACAGGGACACAGAGATTGATAGAAATCTTGAGATTGTATATATTTTTTCCTCACCAGAACCGTGCGCGCTGTGGGACCAGCTTACAAATTTATCTTCCACAAATGATTTTCGAACGTTGAGGGCACTGGGAATTGAACCCACAATCTTCTGATTGGTAATCCAACACTTTAACCACTTAGTCAACACTTCCCAAACTCTTAATACTAGATCTGGGATACTAGTCATTAGCTAGGGCTAACCCACAACAGCTTTGTTTTTAATTGTCATAACAATACAAACTGCTTTAATTAAGCAAAAGATTATGAATTATTCTTAAGTCTATTAACGTGATTGGTTAGAAATATAACTCTTTAATATAAAAGTCAACAGAAAATATAGATTTACAGAGAAGTTCGATGTTGGAAAATATCCCAAGTAAAGAAATCACAAATTAATTCGATTTCAAGATTCCTTAAAGCAAATCACATTTAATCAGTGTAATTAAAAAAGCTTGTATGTACTGAACGTGAAGAGATTGTACTGCACAAAGTGTATAATGACTTACATTATTATGAAATATCAAGGGCAGGCTAGAATCATATCTAGACAAAATACCACAGCAGGCCAGATAGTTTGAGTGTTGCCAAGTAGAACTATCAGGGCATGTGTGCTCAAAGGCAAATTATCCACTTTTAGATAACACTGTCCTCAAAAGTCTTAACTGGATGCCTTGGTAGCTAAAAGGCAGCTAACAGAATAAATGTTCAAGGAAACCATTCAGTGTTCGGTGTTTATCTCGTGTGTGATCCAAATAGTATGTGAAAAAGAGTATGTGAGGTGAGTAGTATGTCCGAACCCTTAGTATGCGAAAAACAGTGTGTTAAAAGCTCCTGGATTATCTGTGATTTTCACCCAGAATTTAAGGTAGGCATATGCTGGACACTTCACTGACCCATGAACCCACGGAGAAGACGAGATAGATAGATAGATAGATAGATAGATAGATAGATAGATAGATAGATAGATAGATAGATAGATTGAGAGATTGAGAGTATGGAATTGAAGGTAGGCATACGCTGGACACTTCACTATCCCATGAACCCACAGAAAAGACGACTCATCATTTGCAAAAACAATGGAAAGCGGCAAAGTGGCACTTTTTAAGTGTTTAGGAAAAACCATTGTTTGTTGCGGTTAAATTGGACTTGTTCAACATCATCTAAGTAAAACAATGTCCAACTTTAAATTGATGTTGCTGTAATGCTTGTCACACGACATTCTTCAACATGGGCGGACGTAGTACGTTCGAATGTTATTCATATTACAGTTAACCATACTACATAAGATGTACTTTTCCCACAGTGCATCTTTACTAAAATGTAGTATGTACCTAAGTAGCGTGTGAGTTCAGACGGAGCCATTATCTGTTTTTGCCTTAGTAGTCTTATGTCTGACTGCATAGTAAAGCAATGTCTTGTATTTGCAATATCTGATGTTTTACGGTGTAATTTATGTAGTTTGAGGACCATAATAATGGTTGTTTAGCTGCCATTATCCCACACCACTCCAAGAAAGTAGGAGGGTGGATCATTATGTTTGTTTAGAACACATCCCACACGTTCTACATTTATCTACATTTTACGGCATTTGGTAGACGCCCTTATCCATATCCAACTTACATTTATCTTTTTTTAAACCACTGAGCAATTGGGGGTTAAGGATCTTGTTCATGGTCCCAGCAGTGGCAACTTGGAGGTACTGGGTGTCGAACCCCAGAGATTTCAGTTAGCAATTCAACACTTTAATTACTATGACTTCCCCACACCACATCCGGAACTCTCTTGTTCTTGTATTCTGCTTAAAAATTGGCTAGGCATATGCTTTGGAGAGACTTTCTGTAGATAGCAGTAATATAAAATCTGTGCAGGAGAAATTAAGAGCAAATTAGACATTGTTTTATGAGGTTCTATGGGACATGCTTAGTGATGTGGAAAAACTCTCTAAAATGATATAGAAAATGGATTAAAAGAATGTTCAGTATAGGTGAATGCTCAGTATGAGAGTTTTGGTACAATCATAGTAGAATGTTAAATATTACATATTTCCCACAAGAGTTTATTTTCAAATCTTTCCCTTGCTTTTTTACAACAAACACTATAAAAGTTTGTGTACACCTGACCAGCACTACACCAGAGGGTCACTAAACTCAGTCCTGGAGGGCCTGCAAAGTTTAGCTCAACCTTAATCAAACACACCTGAACTAGCTAATCAAGGTCTTGCCAAATATACTTAAAACTAACAGTCAGGTGTGTTTGAGCAAATTGGAGTTAAACTTTGTAGTATAACATCTTTGTGATAATCTGGAACCTAGAGTGCACCCCAGACCTCCAAATCCAACATTAGTGCTTGCAGTTACTAATACTGTTGCGGCAATATGGGGCAAATTCCTAAAGCCGCACTCAGAAAATCATAGAAAAGCTTTTTTTTTAAGTGTAAAGACTAAAATAAAGTTAAGAGTCAAATTATAACTATAGTGTGCTATAAGTTTTGTGCACATATGGCATGCATTTAGTTCATGTTAAGGGTTAAAAATTACAAGTAAATCAAATAATCATTAATTTAGTCAAATAGTCCAGTTTTAAGCAATAATAATAATCAAGATCAAATGATTTCTAATAGATGGTTTTTTTGTAATGTTTTTTTGTTTTTTTTTAACAAGCATTACCTAGCTTGCTTAGTTAGTTCTGTCTAGATAACTAAACTACTGAAAGGTCATAAGTCACTGCTTGGCCCCTTTAGGAGGCTCCTAATCCTAAACAATCCTTTAAAAGTCACTCTGATTAATGGAAAAAATCTTTTAAAACTGTTTATTACTACTATTGTTATATAATAATATGTAGGAAAAAAGCATGCTTACAAGCATCTCAAAAATCTTTCAAAGTCTTACATGTTACATGAACCTTTCAGGCTTATGTTTAAGCTTTTATCCAGAGTGTCTTACAATATATCTTATTTATACAACTATAGCAATTATGGGTTAAGAGCCTTGCTCAGGGGCCCTCAGCTTGGTGGTGCTGGGAATCAAACTCATGATCTTCTGGTAAGCAGCCCAACACCTCAAGCACTGCACAACCACTTCCCAGAGTTACATCACAGACATTATATAGACTAAAGTGTTGAAAAACCAGTGTTTTAAGCATCGTTTTTACAGTTTTAATTTCACTCTTAAGCCTATAGCAATCTTTACACTTATAAAAAATGCTTTTCTATACATAATGATTTTCTGAGCACGGTTTTGGGGATTTCCCCATATAGCCGCAAGTCTTTTCTTATCTCAGCTAAAAAACAGTTTTACTGGATGTGAAAACAATATCCGAATGTCAGTGAGCCCACACCCCTGTCAGGTTTAAAAAAAGGTTAATTATTTAACAGAAAACATTGTAAGCGCTGCAGGCTAACGCCATCACACTGATTGCGTTATGAGAATGCTAAACAGCGTCACCGTTCAACTACATATGCAATCCTAGGCACACCGGGCCTGGGGCTCTTTCCCGTTCTTAGGGGTTAAATTGGGTGAAAGCATACAGAAGAAGAACTTTAGCACCATCATTAAGATATAATATAAATATAAAAAACATTCCGGTAATATTATTTATTTATTTATTTTAATTATAATTTTTAAGTATAAGATTTACATTTGTATTTTTTTTTAAATAGTTTTTTTCCCCCAAAAAAACAAGTGAGTTCATTTGCTACACTCCATTATGGATGTGTTGATAGTGTCTTTGTGATGGATCTGTGTTCCATCTAGGCTGTTTTCTCTCTTCAGGACTGGACACCCCACATCTCTCCCCACAAACCCTGACAAGAGTGACAAATGAGTGGATTAACCCAAGATGTTAAAAAATGATCACACCTTCACTAATGCATTTCCTATAGATTAGATTAGATTCAACTTTATCGTCATTGTACTAGGTACATGCACAGAGCCAATGAAATGCAGTTAGTATCTAACCAGAGGTGCATAAGTGGCTTATTTACAATAAATATCAGTGTAATAAATAAAGGTATGAGGTTGTTAATTACAGAGGTGAGAGTGAATAATGTACAGAAGGTCCAGTAGTGTGTATATATGGTATCTATAATCTACGGTTATAGCAGGCAAAGATTGACATAATGGGTATATACATATGGATATGCACATATTACGATACAGTAAATCCAGAGTAAACATGGACGGAATATACAGAAGTGTAATTATAGATAGTTATGGATGTGTGATACAGTAAATACCGAGTAAATATGGCTGGAATATACAGAAGTGTATGATAGATAATTATGGATGTATTTAACAGTAAATATGGATGGAATATAGAGGTAACGAAGTGAGGTACGAAACGAATGTCGTATTAAATGAAATACTCTTCTTATAGTAGGAAGTTTTATGATAATAATAATCTCAGTGAATAAACACTGCACCTAATTTGTGTCAGTATTTGAAAAAGATTTTGATAGTAGATTTCGTGAAGAAGTTCTGAAATATTTCATACAATTTATTAAACTTTTGAGTTTATTAATTTTTAAAAAAGAATCCAGATCAGAGCTCCTAATGCAGATATTGCTTTCACCTTGTGGGCGGGATCTTGTTTCTGCCCACTTGAGTGACATCTCGGTTGTTCAATAAGAGCTGCCGCTTGCGCTCCTGGCCGGCGAAAGGCGCTGGAGCGCGTGAATGGGTGACGTCACGAGCCTGGCGCCAGGCTGTCTGGGAGTCGCGCGTTAGATCAACACAGCTGGAGCGGGCTAGGACACACAGCTGGGCCGCCAGCGCATTCCTGCACAAAAACAGGATTGTGAGAAAAAGGAAAAATGGGAACAGAGGTGGGGCGGGAGACACACACACACACACACATTTATATATATACATATATATATAAACACACAATTCGGAGTATACTAAATAAGCATGGGTTAAACAGCAGCTTGGCGTTGTCTTAGAGATCTCTGCCTCCTCTTTTCTCTCACGAGTTTATTTTTGGGGTTTTCAGGATGAGGAGTAACACTCTGCTAAGAGACCCCGCTGTGATTACTTTCCGTTTGGAAACATTTCCGATCTGATAGTCTGATCCGATCTAAATTCCATGAGGGTTAAACACTGCGCAACATTTTCGCAGGACAGTGCAGATTCACCCGAACCAAATGGCCTGATAACATCCATCCATCCATCCAATTATCTCCACAGAGAGCACAAACTCACTAGCTCTTTCTATGTGTGTGTGTGTGTGCGCGCGCGCGTATGTGTGTGTAGTCTGTCATGGGAGTTTGTTCCTGACGCCAGGGTGTCTGCTGGCCATGGGAGTAACAGATTTACGCGTATGTGTGTGTGTCTTTGTGTCTGTGTGTGTGTGTGTGGTGTGTGTCTGTGTGTGTGTGGTGTGTGTGTGTGTGTGGTGTGTTAAAATATATTTATATAGATACAATACGCAGGCATTATGTAAGTTTATGCAGGCAAATTATTTTGGTATTTTTATACACACCTACAAAGAAGCGCCCTTTCAAATAATAAAACAGAATAAATAGAAAAACATGTACATACAGTGTCATGCATTAAACTTAGTGCGTAAAAACTGGACTTGGGTAATCATTTTAGTACAAAACTCCACAGCAGCCAACTGTGCTTGATCTTCCAGCTGCATGACGTTGATCTTGTTGACACTGAAATGTTTGGGTTCAATGCCCTCAAATCTCCACTAGAATTCATCACCCAGATTATTTTAGGTAATTTTAGTTTATTAGAACTGCTCAGTTCTGCCTGCTTTTCTCATTCCACTATACCGCCGTTGACTGGCGCGTCCCTTCAGCCAATCACGAGTGAAAGAATTAAACTCGTCTTGTCCCTCATTTGCATAAACCATTATTATTGGCCGTGACTTTGTTTACTCTGGAGAAGAGGCGGAGCCACACACTCACACAGTATATAAACCCTGCGGCAAGCGGTGACAGCTGTGGAGCAGGTTTGAGCTGTGATACGCTGGTTTGGATAATCGACGGCGCTTTGGATATTTCTTGTAAACTAGAAGGCAGAAATGAAGGCTATTAGTCCTGTCCGCTCGTTGAGAAGCTGTTACGAGGCTGTGTGTTGTATTTCGGAGCAGAGTTTGTCTATAAATCGGAGCCGGAGTCCGAACGAGGAGCCGGTCGGTACTTTAAACGACATGAACGACTGTTATTCTCGGCTGAAGGAACTGGTCCCGAGCATCCCACAAAATAAATCCGTCAGCCAGATCGAAATCCTGCAGCATGTAATCGATTACATTTTCGATCTCCAGATTGCGCTGGAAAGCCCTACAGGCGCTCCGGACATGCTGATGGCACTGAAAGTGAGTTTCCATCCTTTATCCTTCATCCTTTATCTCTGTTCTAACTAAGAGCCCTGATTTGCGTGTTGATGTTTATTAATATTTGTGTTTCTGTTTTTGAACAGAGTTCAGAGATCAAGCACAGTTTGTCCAAGGAAAGTGATGGAGCTCTGTGCCATTAGAAGAGTTTTTAACCCGAGTTCATTGGTAGGTTTCTCACACTTACCTACCTTTTTTACTCCTACTCCGTTTTTAACGGTAGTTATAAGATTTTGTCAATATAATGTTTTTTTGGGGGGGAACGATGAGTTTTTCTCTGGTCCTCAAAGGCTTCTATTCTGATAAACATGCTTATATGTGCATTAATTAACAATATGACATACTGTGTTGTTTGGTTTTGTGATTTGGTTGATAAGTGAGTCATATTTCTGTTTAACTCCTTAAACCTACTTTGAGGATCTCACATTCTTCCTGTTAGTCATCAAGCTAGTCATCAAAAAGTTCACATCTCTATCTTGATCACTTCCTGCATTTATACAAAAAAAAGTCCATTAGAAAGTTATTCTTATTTTTCTTTTAAGATGGACAATGTTCTCGTGAAAGAGGAGAGCGTTTTTAGGTCTTATCAGCTGGGGTTAATGAAAGTTTTCTAGCTGGCGCCAGACTGTCTGCAGTTTGAATGGTGTGTGTGTGTGTGAGCCAGAGAGAGAGAGAGAGAGAGAGAAAAGATTAGTAGAGAGTGAGGGGGAGGAGAGAAAGGGAGAGTGCTGACTTCACTTTTTTTTTCTTTCCCATCCATGTTGCAGGTGCAGGACAGAAACTTCTCCACTCATGGACAAGAAAGAAAAGGAGTGAAGGGGCTGAACACACACTTGCACAAGGAGTGTGGCTATTCAGAGTGTGGGAAAAGAACCACCACCCCACTTAAACCATGCAGTCTTTGGTCACTGGACACTTCAACACACCAAAGCTGATTTTTTTTTTTAAAGTTTGGTTGGAAAGCTCTCTTTTATAAAGTGTTTTGTTTTGTTTTTTTACACAATAATTTTTTTTTGTGACTCTACAATCAGGCATTGTATATTGCTGACTGGTTACATTCCAAACTGTTAGGATGACACACGCATTACATTCCCTCTCACTTTCTCTCGCTCGGTTGGTGATAAAGTATTTTTCAATCTATTTGGTTACAAATGGATAATTATCATTAAATATATGTACATATATTTTTTTTGGTGGGGTGTATATGAATTCTAGACAGATTATTATGTGAACTCTATAAATATAGAGTGAATTGTAAAGGTTTGTGGGGATCCTAGATTTCTGCAGACTAAATGTATCTGCTGAGTTTTATAAACTCTCATTGGTTGTGTTTTTGTATACATTAATTTTTTTTTTTTTTTTTTTTTTTTTTTTTGGCATAATGAAATAAATTACTTGAAAATGAAGCCTAGCGTGAACGTCTGATGTTGCTCTCTAACACAATGCTGAAGCTCAGGCTCCTATTGAGACACACAGCTGGTCATTGGGTAGCTTGTTCTTTACCAGTGAATGAGAAGAATGCACATGCTGCGGTGACTGACACGGCTGCGGATACACATTTATCTTGCTTATTATATAGCTCTTATAGATAGATAGCTATTATATAGTCCAAATCTCTCACTAACACTTTTGCAAGTAGTATCTGTGTTCATGCTGTGACTCGAGATTGAGTTTAATCATGTGTCCTTTATAATTATTAATTTGGCAGATGTTTTTCTCTCAGTTGAGCGACGTAAAGGGTGTTACTTAAAGAAGCCTTTTCAACAGTGGCATCTTGGCAGTACTTCCTAGAATATAAACTCATTTTCTGTTCAAATTTTTCCAAACTGTATCATGGACTCGGTTCAACATGTCTGCCTTGTTTGGATCCAAACCTTGTAGAAAACATCACTACATAACTATTATTCAGCATCTAAACCCAGAGTTGGTACATATTTACACTCGATATTTGCTTTAATATTGCTTCCTAATAGAGTCGTATTTACGTCATGGAAATAACGTCAGATTCTGTTAGCTACAGGAAGAAATGCCAGTGCCGTGAACAGATTAGTTGTAATGTGGCACCATCTAGTGATCAAGAAATAGTTTAGCAGCTTGTGGTTTTATTCCCAGTCATTTGCTTTGCCCAGTATTTTTTCTGTGCTGTCTAAAATGTACTTCATTTAGTTACTGCCTGGTCAAAGCATCAACGCATACTAGCTTGTTTATATGGTAGTCTAGTAGTTAAGTTGTTGGCCTGGTAATTGGAAGATCTGGGTTTGATTCCCAGGGCCACCAAGTTACCGCTGCTGGGCCCCTGAGTAAGGCCCTCAACCCATAGTGTATAAACGGAATAAATGTAAGTCGCTCTGGATTAGGGCTTACGCCAAATGCCACAAATGTATTACTATAAATGTGAAAGACAACTAGCTAAAAACAGTTGAGCTTTACAAACACAATTTTCCAGTTAACAGGGATCGCTTCAAGAACTTTCTCTAACGTTCTTTCAAAGTTTTCTAAATGTAAGGATAAAACGTTCTTGAAATAATGTTTATGAATAATTCTCATAATGTTGAGAATCTAAAATACATGTTTTTAGACTGTAGGAGGAAACCAGAGAACCCGGAGTAAACCCACGCAAACACAGGGAGAACATGCAAACTCCACACAGAAAGGCCCCTTCTTGCTGTGAGGCAACAGTGCTAACCACCAATGTTGTTAGTTAATATACGTTTGGTCCTTCAGTAGAGGGCGCTAGTAACAACTTTTAATGCCTTTGTGTTAATGATTATAATTAATTTTGCACAGTGTGTCTGCAGTTTAATTTCAGTCATTTATCTTCTATACCCACTTATTCCCTAATTCAGGGTCACAGGGATCAGCTGGAGTCTATCTCAGCCAAAATGCAGGAGGGGGACACCCTGGAGGTCGCCAGTCCATCACAGGGCCACATGGGCAATTTAGAATCACCAATCAATCTAAAATACATGTTTTTAGACTGTAGGAGGAAACCAGAGAACCCGGAGTAAACCCACGCAAGCACAGGGAGAACATGCAAACTCCACACAGAAAGGCCCCTTCTTGCTGTGAGGCAACAGTGCTAACCACCAAGCCACCATCCTGCCCACATTCATTTCAATAATAATATAATAATAATCGAAATACATGACATGTGAATTCTCCATATAAATAAAATTTCTGACATACAAAGTTTTTTTAACACTGGTTAAGTATTCAGGTAGAGTGAGAAAGAGAGACTAGTAAAAAAAAAAACGACTGTTTCTAGCTTCTGTAATGTGGACCTGTGTGTTAACAACCTATTATATCATAAAGGACAACTAAACCAGCATTATTTTTTTCTAAAAAAAAAAAAATGAATTAATTACAACTTACAGTTCTTAATATTATTAATATTTTGTCTTTGAACAAAATAAAATATTTATCAAGTTAAAGTCAAGCTGTATATCACAGAAAGGATGGGAAAATGAAAACTGCCGGAAGAGGGCGCTGTCATGCAACAGTCGAGAGTTTAACGAGACGACGATTGAAAGTAGTCACAATCCACACAGTCTACACTATATGGGCAAAGGTTTGTGGTTAACTTAACAACACGTTCATATGTGTGTCTTTTACACAACTGTAGAATGTAAGCATGATTTTTTTTTCTTTACTGGAACTGAGACGCTAGAACACTGCCACTGGTTCTGTACACAAAGCACATAAACTCCATTAAGAT
The DNA here is from genome assembly GCA_005784505.1 of Bagarius yarrelli. NCBI lineage: Eukaryota > Metazoa > Chordata > Actinopteri > Siluriformes > Sisoridae > Bagarius > Bagarius yarrelli. Next base: position 5,001,583 of record VCAZ01000049.1, read on the forward strand.
GTGGTGTTTTATGATTTGGGTTGCGGAACCCAAGCAGTCTGTCTCTGACTCAACCCCATTAAACACCTTTGGGATAAACTGGAACACTGAATGCACCTCAGACCTCCGACCATCAATGTTAGCATCTGATCTTACTAATACTATTGTGGCTAATATTGAATAAACAATTTGCCACAGCCACGCTAACTAGTGGAAAGCCTTCTATTTCCATTAACAGCATTTCTCAGACATCCTAATCCAGAGTGACTTACATTTATCTCTTTTTATACAACTGAGCCAATCGAACCCTGATCCAACAACTTAACCAGTACGTTACCCCTAACGATGATGATGCATTCAATTTAGGAGTTAAAGAGAGACTCAATCTGGAACAGGAATCAAAGATGCATTCCTCAAAATATGTGGTATCTGGAATTAACAGATTTTTTGGTCAGGATTTTTGATCTTATATAGTCACTGAATGATAATGATTATTCATTTGTCATATATAAAAGTGTTCAGAAGTTATAAACTTAATAATTTAAAAAATCATAGCGACTTAACCAAGACCTAATAATGAAACTGTGAAAATCAAAAGGCACCTAAAACAACTGGAGAAATAATTTTACACAACCAGGACCGCAAAAGTGGGTAAATAGTGCTTTTCATCTGAGAATGACACAGAACAGCATGTGTTTGTCTTTAATGTCTGAGATGACGCATGTGTTAGCGTTGTCCTGTTTAGTAGCTGTCATTTGTAGAGGCACTGTTGGGCGCTATGAAAGAATATGAGGTTGGTCCACACCCAGTCTACACTGATACTACAAATAAAACATTTCTCTGAAGGCCCCGAACCTCCCAAAACTCCCAACACCACCCCCAGCAAGCCCCTGGTCAAATTATAGGACAGAGCAAATGAGTTAGAACTAAAAACTAAAGGCTGGTGACCTGTCCAGGGTGTTTTCCTTTCTGCCTTTTGCCCTTCTAGAGACAACTGGGATAGACTCCAGCAAATCCCTTTGACCCCGAATTAGGAAAAGAAGATATAGAGGATGAATTAATTAATTAAGCAAAGGGAAAATAAGAAATGATACAAACTGAGCCTCTTTAGAATACTGAATTCTATCACTGTCAGGGTAGCGTCCAGTGCTGTGGAGCTACAATACCTGTTAACCCCTGCATGCAACATGATTTGGTCACATGCTCCTTAAACACTGACCTTTGTTTTATTATGTCTTGTTAGTACTCCTTGTTAGCACCCCTAGCACTCCAGTTCAAGTGTACTGTATTTGGCAGACACCCTTATCCAGAGCGACTTAAATTTATCTCTTTTATACAACTAAGCAATAGAGGGTTGGGCTCAGGGGCTCAGGGCCCAACAGTGGTAACTTGGTGGTGCTGGGAATTAAACCCAGATCTTGCGATCAGCAGTCCAAAACGTTAACCACTGCGCTACCGCTTCCCCAGCTACTTTTATGACTCATAAATGATGCTATTATGCATGCCACATTCAGTTTATAGGTTATGTTTCTGGGTCTCGTTGTTTATCTTGTTGGTACATAGTTAATTCTACAAAAACAGGAAGTCCCACATCAGCTGTATAGAAAGAAACTGTTGCTAAAGCTAAAAAACTGATAAAAAGTTACATTTGTCACTTGAGGGGATTTAAGTAATACATTTATATTGCACTTTTTAATGCAAATTCATAGTTTAATATGTATTCAAATCGACTTTGAAGAAACATTTCGTACCATGTACACCTTGATAGTATTCAGACATATTCCCTTAACAAAGCAGGTGAAAACACTGCTAGTTTGTTGCTGGGAGGCAGTGGGGTGTGTTTTCTGCAAACTAAGGCAAATGGCAGGGTGGTAAATGCAGCTTTATCAGTGTCACTGGGAGGCCCGTCGCTCCCTTTGTGTTACAGTGATAAGAATGTTTGCTGTGTGAATCCTCCACTTCTCCCTGCAGAGAGGACATGAGTATGACAATCATGTATAGTCTGGATGAGGTTTACATTTAGACCGCCTTGTGTAACTGTAGCATGCAAAGTGATTTAATATTCTAAATATATATATATTTATCATCACTTCTCATTATGCATCTTTCTACATCTATCTATCTTTCTATCTATCTATCTATCTATCTATCTATCTATCTATCTAGATCTATACACACACACACACACACACACACACATGTATCTATCTATCTATCTATCTATCTATCTGTCTATCTATCTATATACACACACACACACACACATGTATCTATCTATCTATCTATCTATCTATCTATCTATCTGTCTATCTATCTATATACATACACACACACACACACACACACATGTATCTATCTATCTATCTATCTATCTACATAGATAGATAGATAGATACACGTGTGTGTGTGTGTGTGTGTGTGTGTGTGTGTTTGAGTAAGAGAGCAAGTAAAAAAGTTTATATTTGATGGCTATATATATATATATATATATATATATATATATATATATATATATATATATATATATATATATAGCTATATAGCTATCAGGTGAACTGTATTCTGATTGGTCTAAGCCTCAGACACCACACCCATGAAAGGTAAGATAATTGGATTTGTGAAAGACGTGTGGCAATTTTTAACAGTTGCTCTACATCCCTTATAGAATAAAAAAGCTGTCATGTTCCCAACTGTTAAAAATATTGCTTTTAATAATGAAATAAACATTAAATAAACATTATCAAAATGATATGCTGCCTTTCTCAAATAAACAATCAGGGTTGCAGAGTGGTGTGGTTACTTCCTGAACAAGACAAAAGTAACCGTAATAGTTTGCTTACTGCTTTATTACATCCTGGAAACTTTTGTAGCTTTCCTTTTATTTAAAATGATACTTACAGTATGTGATAAAGAACAGTGTGCTAAATAACATTTAATTGACTTAAATTAATGTTTTATTGTAGTATCATGCAATAATGTACATTCTGTGTCTAGGTAGTACATAAAAACCAATGGAAAAAAAACCCACATAATGGCTCTGTCCAAAATAATATCTGTCCATACTATATAATAGTTGAAACTGAGTATACGAGACAAGTAATAGTGTGTCTGAATCGCTAAATAAAGTACAAGAAAATTTCTTGGATGATCTACTACTTCTGCCTGGATTTGCAGTCTGCATAGGATGCCCACTTTAGTATCCCATGATGGACGACCCATCGTATGCGAAAGTGGCAGAAAGCGGCGATGCGGCACTTTTCAAGTGCTTTAAGTAGCTTTAAGTGTCTACAGAAAAAACATTGCTCCTTATAGTTAAACTTCACTCGTTTAACATCATCCAAGTTAAACATTATCCTACATGTGACAATGTATTGGTCAGGTGTCAATATCAGAATGGCGGATGTAGTCAGAATTTTATTTCAGTTCCTGACTTTTTTAATTGTCTGGAAGTACATACTTAAATCTAGTACAGAATTCTTGTAAGTGGTATGTGATTTTGGATAGAGCCAATGTCTCAGAAAGGTGTTTGGCTACCGGTAGCTACCAAACCTGAACAGAATCACTTAACGTCATTGTTTTCTCTGCTCTAAAAGACTTTTTTTAAGTTTAACTGAGTTTGTGTGTGTGTGTGTGTGTGTGTGTGTGTGTGTGTGTGTGTGTGTGTGTGTGTGTGTGTGTGTTTGTGTGTGTGCGTGTGTGCGCATGACAAGTCAAAACAAGTGGCTAAAGCTAGAGGCCACTAACTGTAGCTGTACATTTCTCTGGGCATTAATAGCAAAAGAATGATAAAAATGTTATGCAAGAAAAAAATACTTATCTTACATATAAGGTTAACAATAGTTTAAAATTAAACACCACTCTTTGTTTAAACTACATCCTTTCCCCTCATTTGTTTTACTTTACTAGTTATTGAATCTATCATAGAAGTTAAATATATAACATGATGTAAATGGAAATAACCAAATTATACTTTCAAAAATAACTAGTTCTGGAAAGGGCTTCAAAATTATTTGACTCAGATTGTAAAGCTAAAACATTTGAACAGGAACCAAAGTCCTAATACAAACACAACAACAAGAAAACATACATAAATCAGTTAGCTAGTACACTAGATACATATCCTCCGAATATTTCTGTAGGTTATTGTGAGTTCTACTAAAAGTATAATGTAATGCTACAACATACAAAAACATTCTAGACATTGATGAGGGTGACATCTTTGACAAACTTTGTGTGATACAGTTTTTTTTTTTTAATATTGATGGGGATTTTATTTTATCTTTTGAAAGATAATTGAGTTATGACTTTGTGACTAAGTTATATTGTCTTTTTAATTAATTGTAAAATTTAGGCATAAGGTTTCAATATTTTTATTAATAATAACAACAGTCAAAATAATAATATCTATATGTTTGTGTGGATTTCCTTCGGATGTCTGCAGGTATCGTATCAGCAATACAGGATTCCTGATAGGACAGACTTGTTAAAATTATAGACATTTTTAAGGTTTTAATTATTTTGGGGCAGCACGGTGGCTTAGTGATTAGCACGGTTGCCTCACAGCAAGAATCCCTAGTAGTTAGCATGGTTTTCTTACAGCAAGAAGGTCCCGAGTTTGCATGGTCTTTCTGTGCTTGCATTGGTTTACTCCGGTTTCCTCCAACAGTCCAAAAACATGTAAGGTTAATTGGTGTTTATCAATTGCCCATAGGAGTGAGAGTGTGTGTGTGTGTGGCCCTGTAATGGACTGGCGATCTGTCAAGTGTGTACCCCTCCTGCCTTTCGCCTTTTAGAGACGGCTGAGATAGACTCCAGCAGATCCATGTGACCCTGAATTAGGGAATAAGCGGTGAATAAATGATTAATTATTTTTTAAATTAAAAAGTAATTTATTACAGAAACATATTAAGTTAAAGTATATATGTTTGAAACATTAAAATATTGATGCGAGATACGATGATGTGATTACAGGTGAGTTAACCAGACCGACTGTTTCTGATAAAAACACATGCTATGAATTACAAACTATTAAATATCAACACTTTCTCTCTATATTACAATCATTGTTTTTTTTTTCTTTGTCCCACATACAGTACCTATAGCAACAGTCATTAAAAGTGAAATAGATTAACTAATAAAAAAGATATACCAGCACTGCTCGACTGGTCTTTCACTGTCTTTAAACAGTAGATAAAGACCTACGTCTTCCTGATATATCTAAACTAGCATATAAAAGTATTGAGTAAAAGTACTGAATATCCTTGTTTAGAGACATTCAGAGAGTGTCCTCTGTGCAAGGGCTTTACTCTTTTTATAACATAAAGATCGAGCTTACTTGCAAACTTGTAGCTGAAAATATAACTAACAACTTTGTTAAGAAACCAAGAAGCAGTGGCGATTTTGGCGTAATAAAAAATGTAGTGAAATGTACAAAATAGTAAGGAATTACGTGTTGGGTGTTTTACAATATTTTTAATGATAAATACTGGGAGGTGGGCACTTTTAATTACTTTTGAAAAAGGGCAGGGGATTGAGGCCCCAAAGGCCCACCCAACCCCCCTCCTGCCACATCTGCCTGTCTTTGTGATAGTCTGTTATCTAGTAAACAATGATTAAGAGATTACAAAGCCCTTTTCTAAATTAATCTAGATTCTGTCCAATCAGGTTCCTTTATATTTCTTATGCAATATTTATTTTAATTCCAACATTTCTTAGAAAACCTAGAACCAAGTGAACTAAAAATATATAGAGATGGTACCATTTTTTTTTACAGCTCTTTCTCTAGATATGTGTGTGAGAGTAATAAGAGGCACTTTTGAAAAGGTAGGCTATACTTCCCTTTATTGATGATGTCATGGTATCACATGTGCTGTGTCAGAATTTCTGACATTCTGAAATGTGCGCTGGCCCTTTAAGACCAGGGTCGCGCCTTCCTCCAACTGCTTTATGTTAATTTATGCAGAGACCCGCGGGCCGCAACGTGCCGTCGACCAATCAGAGCGCGCCTCAAACCGCGGGAGATCCGAATTTCGCGGGACGTAATTTGGCGCTAAAACTGCGCTCTGTCGTTTCTGCTTGGTGTCAAAGAGGGAGCAGTGTCGCTGCTGCTGGAGTCTGGAGTTCAGCTCTACCGCATTCACATCGGAGGACTAAAAAACGCAACTTAAACGTTATTTAAAGGTTTATTCGCGTTTTAGTGCAGATTAGCGCATTTTGTGAATCGACGTAACTGCACAGTTTGAATAAAACGTACAGTTTAATTGAATCTCAGTTAATTAGCTAAAATTCTCTTCTGCTACTGGAACAAAGGACATCGCACTCAAAGACGTTTAGGATGCCAAGAAAATACTAACTGCATATTTATATATTCCTAAACTTCTGCTTCTTTTGTATTTACAAAAAAATTATAACATAATATATTTATTTAATCACTGAAAAGCAAAAAGCAGCTCGGAACAGCAACGACTTAAAGCAAATCACTTTTACACTTTTATTTCACACGCTTGCTGATTTTTACTCGGTGTGCACCATGATTCGGACCCCCAGACGCGTCTCTCCGGCCTCGACTCGAGCTCCAGTCGCTTTGTCCTGCCCGCAGAAGAAGCTCTTATCCGGGGCGAGGGTAGATTTGCTCGGTTCGGGACTCGTGAGTCCTCCCATAAGCTCGGTTCCGATCGGCTACTTTACACAGCTCGGAAACACACCGGCGACTGAGCGGAGAACCGCAGACTGTTTGTACGCCACCCCGCACGGAGCACGAGCTCAGAATGGCCGCCAGCACTCAAGCCGACTCCCGGTAAGATTCCTTTTTTATTCAGTAACCGGACAGAGGGGCTACGTGCGGCTCAGCACACCGCCTATAGAGTTGATAATCCAGTGATCCACTACAGTGGACTGATGGGATCTGTTCATCCGATCTGATATACAAAAGATCTGAGAAAAAACGATGCTACTGAAAGATAAATATGGGATTAGCTCTACTTAATCATGAAGTTTAAGCTAGAAGACAATATGGGAGACATCTTTCTATATCTATATCTAAAAAAAAAAAAAGCTGAAAGATAAGTTCATATTAGACAATATAAGAAAAAGATTAAGAAGATGAGAATATAACAAGATTCAAGATTTGTAATTAAGACTATAAATTTTCAATTTTTAAAAATAAATAAATTTAATGATATAAAGTCAGTATTATATAGAGATCATGATGTGAATCTAAGAATAATTACTGAATAATAGATTTAAAATTATATATACTGTAATAATTATATATTGTCATTATTTTTATATTATAAATCTAATTATGTTGCATTCATTATCTATCTAAGTTGAATAAGAGATTTTCTACAGAGAGACACTAATAATCCCGCTAATATAGACATGATGTGATCTAATAATTATATAATAATGATGGTCATTATTTGATCTAGTATGTATATCATTAGATCTACTTTAACCAATATCTGAACTGATCAGATTATTATAGTCATGGTCTGATTAATATCCAATTACATTCATCTTCTATACCTGCTTATTTCCTAATTCCGTGTCACAAGAATCTGCTGGAGTCTATCCCAGCTGTCTCTGAAAGGTCAAAAGGCAGGAGGGGGACACCCTGGACAGGTCGCCAGTCCATCAGAGGGCTCATCTGATTACATTTACTGTATTTAGCAGACACCCTTATCCAGAGCAACTTACATTTTTATCCCTTTCATACAACTGGGCAATTAAGAGTTAAGGGCCCAGTAGTGGTGCTAGTTTGGTGGTGCTGGGAATCAAACCCACAATCTTCCGGTTAGTAATCCATAACCATAACTTGATTAATTTAAGATGCATCTAACCTAATAAAAAGCAGTACTCAAGCTAATATAAATATTTAATAACCGAGTTATTAACTATAGTCCAATATTACGCTAAAGACAATGTTATTCAAGTATTTTGTGAACAAAATGCAAGGAAAGAAAAGCTATGTGCGGGGGGGGGGGGTGATTAGAAATCAAAGGGTTGTGTTATACCAAATATTCATCTGAATTAGGTTCGGTTTTGTAACCTGTAACCTGAGGGTGTGTGTAAAAAATGTCAGGTTATCTTTGTCCTGATTTGCCAATAGAAAAACAAGTGAGTGTAATATGCGAGTATAGAAATGACATTGCAAACTTGGAAATAACATTTATAGAATAAATATACAGAGCGTTGAGGTTAAAATAGTATCTGTATGCCAGAAGGTTTAATGATGTGCCTCAAAGCACTTTTGTGCTTCGCTCTGGACAAGAACGTCTGCTAAATGCTGTAAATGTATTTGAGTCTTTTAATAACTCCTCCTGAGACCCCACCTATTGACTTGTGTCCTCTGTACCCTTTGTTTTATTCATGTTTGAGCTACTATAAGTTTCGATACTTTACAGAAAACATCCCGGGCTCCAGTGATCATTTCAGATTTATTCAATTGGCTGGGATTCTCGATCCAAAATGGCTGCCATTGCAACAAGCACATTATATTTACAGCTTGCATGGACACCGTATGGTCAAATGTTGGTGGAACTCATACCACCACTAGTGTTGTAGCATTATATTATTCCATCACAGCCACCAAGAGACCCAGCATGACAATACCTTTGTGCACAAAGCTCCCGATTTCCCATGTAGATATTTTTTGTTATGGTTGTACTTACTAAGCACATCTGAGATAAACTGGAATGCCAACTGCCAACTGCACCCCAAACTTCCTTACCCCATGTTATCTAAACTCACTAAACATTAAAAGTTAACATCCATGATCCAAAATTTTGTGAAAAGCTTTTCCAAAAGTGTGAAATTTGTTACGATAGTAAATGTGGGACTAAATCAGAACTAGAATACTTAGTAATTGAATGATGATCAGGTGTCCCAATACCTCCGTCTTTACTAGCTTGAGCATTGGTACTCAGCTGCTGTTTATTTCAGCAGTCTGTTTATTAAACCTAGCATTAGCGGCTACTCAAACTAGCCACGTGCTTGCTAGTTTTACAACAAGGTGAAATTAGTGTATTCGAAAACAAACGTCCTAGCAAGTTGAGTCCTAAGTGGGTAAACTAAGATTAGTACTGAAGGAGCTAAAAGACGTGGGGGGAAGGGGTGGGAATCTGTTTTTGTGTGTATTCACCCTGTAGTGGTAAACATGAGCGGGTGTTTATGTCGTTAGCTGTCTATTCTTACGCGTAAATTCTTGCGCGTTATTTTGCCAATTGTCCTACAAGGCTGTTGAAAACCTAAAGATTGGTTTTGATTGATGAAAAAAGACTAAACACTGATGTTTTATTCTTTCATTTCATGAAGCTGCAGCTATTGTTGACCCGTCGTCTCGAACTAAACACTTGTTTCCCAGGTTCAACCTGTTTATTTCCGTTTGGGAAGGTTGGCTAGGTTATCATGTCTGTGGTGGAAGCAGTGTATCGGTGTGTACTAGACATAAACAAATGCCACGGCTGACATTCCTTCGCTTGTGGTTTATGCTGCGAGTGATAACTTACATAACGATCATTCACATCCACTGGTGGCATCTGAGCTTCTGCCATCAACTCGAGTTGCTCTGATTGGCTGGAAGTAAACCAGTTATTATTATTATTGGAATTATCCTTGATGTCACCAGCATTTTTATATGCATAATATTTCTCTGGCAGCAAAATGCCCACAGAAAGTATATCAATCTTAAGTCTATGTTACAAGTGTGTGTGTGTGTGTGTGTGTGTGTGTGTGTGTGAGATTGTTTTTTTTAATTCTAGAATTCCGACCAATGTCTGTTCGCTAAGGCTAGGTTTAGGTTTAATCCAATTTTTTTGCTCACATGTGACTCGAATCTGTTTTTCTAATCAGTGTCAACAACACAAACAGCACAGAATCCGATTTTTATAAAATTCTGATTTGCGGCATTTCCATATATGGTATTAAATCAGGTCAGATGTTAACCACAGGTCGGTTATGTCTGCATTCGTGCAACTTTTACGTTATTTATAATCGATGTGCGTTATCATTCTGCTCTGGCACGTAACCACAAACAGTTTATCTATAATCGATTTTCACTGAAGGCCTTGACGTCATCATCCTAACACTCCGGCCGCACATCCACACACACTTCTGTACGGAAATAGCAGCCACTACTTCACAACATGCTATTATTAAAAATTGGCTCTTTGAATTTTCACTGTCGTCTGTTTCTCATCACCTTATAAATGTAAGAACTATTTTTAACGTATGACTGGACGTCATGTGAGACGTAGAATATGTTCTTCCGCTCACGCAGGTCAGTAAAGAATCGTGATTAGTTCACACACATTCAATATGAAAAACTGATCTAAACAAAAATCGGAAGCCTCACTGTGTGAACGTAGCCTTTCGAGTGTTTTATCAATCCCACTTGCTCCTTCATTTTGTATTAAACATATCAACCAATTTTACCATGATATAATTAAAAAATACTGCATAACCTGGATTTCTAAGACCTCTGTGAGCCAATCAGAAGTGGTGGCTTCGTGGTTAAGGTGTTGGACTGATTCCAGAAAGACCGGGTTTTGATTTCCAACACCACCAGGCCACTATTGTGGGCCCTTGAGCAAGGCCCTTAACCCCCTTATTGCTCAGTTGTATAAAAGAGATAAATGTAAGTCGCTCTGAATAAGGACGTCTGCCAAATTCTGTAAATGTACAGGCTCCTCCACCTTCCTTAACCAGAGCGACTTACATTTATCTATTTTATACAAATAAGCAATTGATGGTTAAAGGTCTTGCTCAGGGACCCAGCAGTGGTGGTGCTGGGAATCGAACCCCAATCTTCCAAATAGCAGTCCAAAATCTGAGCCACTGTGCTACTACCGCTACTACTGATTTATTAAGCTCTTGCATTCATCAGAACGGTTTTATTGCACTTTAACACAGCTGTCTGTCTGTGCTGAAGGGGAAAAAAACACCACATTACCAAAAGAAAAATTCTCGCCGTTTTATTATATCTCCAATTAGGTTTCAGCTCGAGTCGAGATCTGCTCAGTTTGAGTTTAGCAGTCAGTTGTGATTCTGCAGTGAGACCTTGAGTCTAGTGTATGAGGGTGGCGTCTCAACTAGAGTGAAATGTTCAGATATATTTCAGGATGGATGAGTTCGCAGACTTTCTGGAACATGAACGACTGCATTTTTTGGTCTTATTAAAGTCAGGAGAGGCTTAATAACTGCTAAAACAGGAAATAACTTGGTTCATGGAGGTTACAAATGGGTAAAATGGGTAAAACTAAATAGCGTGCCTGTTTAAATAAATAATAATAAATTATAAAGCAAATAGTTGTTTTAAGAAAGAAATGAAACACATATTAATGATTAATTACCATTAATGTTCGACCCAGTTATTGATTACTTTCCTATAACAGCATGTCCTGTGGTGTTTTTCTCGCTCTTTTGTGCTGTAGTTTTTCTTTCCTGAACTTTTGCTCTGCTATGATTTCAGTCTAACCAAGTCACATTAGTAAGTGGGTCAGTTGTTGTTCATGTGTAAAAAGCTTTCACGAGCTGAAACATGCTTAAATGTAAAAAAAAGTCTATCTCGTCTGCCGTAGGCCAGTAGCACCTGTTGGATTGGACTTTTAGGCAAGGCGAGGCAAGTGTATTTATATAGCACATTTTTTACACCGTGATATTTGGGGGAGGTGACAGATGTTGTGTGGTGGTTGATGTTGTTTTTCTTTGGGAGTGACAAGGTTGGACATTTCCTCAGTTGGACGGCTCATGTTAGATGTTAGAATCCGGACGGAGGGCCAGAAGTAAAAAGTTCCTCTTGTAGCGGTTGAAACAGTATTTTAGAAAACAGAAAATCACCAAATATGTTGTTTGTGATTCTTTCATTATGAGGAGAAGTGGATTGTCATTGTGGCGGTAGTTATAAGCAAGTTTTTTTGCAGTATCTGTTGTATAATAGTACATAAACATATGATCAAATAGCAGTGCAATAAATATATTAACTAGAAATAAATGCAGCGCCTCCCACAGTGTTTAGCGTGCATGTTTTACTCTTCCTGTAGCCACTGTTACTGCACGGCGTGACATTCTGCAATGTACAAGAAGCTAATTTTATATAAATATAGAGATCCTAACTTTGACAACACACTCTTCTCCGCACAACCGCACATGCAGGTTTTCAAGCACTTTCCCCCTCATTTTTCTTGAAAAATTTCTTCTTATAAGCAACAATGAATAGCTTTTATTTTTTATATGTATATTTTTTGCTAGCGATTCGGATATAGTTACATTACTTCCGCACCTCCAGTTGCATTTCGCGAGACGGCAATGACGTCGTGCAAACCGTCATACGTTTTGGCAACGACGTCATGTGCAAACCGTAAATTATGTCCAAATTGTATAGGCGACTCGGAGGACCAACCTATCATAGGACACGATCCCACACACTCACACAAGCACAGTAGCTTATTTACAACCTACAATTTCGTAGGTCTTTGTACTGACTGAGAAAACCAGAGTGCTTAAATAGAAACCCCCCGAAACACAGAAACATGCAAATTTCACACACAATGGAATTTTAAACCTTCAGGCAAAGAAAGAAGTGTGGGACTAATTATTAAGTCACCATGTCTTTACTCATTGATTACATTAGGAGACCAAGCAATGTTCAAACCATGTCTCCAAACCATGTGGAGAAACCAACATTTCTTCTTTTATTATGTACATTTAACTGTCTTATTTTAAGAAAATGTTTGTCTTGTGTGCTTCAAATAACACTGAGCGTCCCCTCTTCGGAACTAAGAAGTGCGAGAAGACACTTTGTCACATTTTCTGTCTTCCCCCATAGCACCTATCGATCATTCATCCATTACTGCTTTTAGCACCTGTAGTCTGCAAACCTCAAAGAGCTGCATATCAAAGACAGTAAAACGCTGAATCCTTTTCTTGCCTCTGCTTCTGTCCCTCTTTCACCCTGTCTGTCTCAAACACACACACACACACACACACACACACACACACACACACACACACACTGACTTCTTTTGCACCGAAACCTTTGAAGGCAACATCAGCAATTCAGGCTGACCTTTTGCAATATGAATGAGTGTGTGTAGGGTGTGGCAGAGGCAGTATGTACACGTAAGTACACTCACAGCAGTCTTTGGGGTAGAATAAGGAAGTGTAAAATGTAGTTACTTAAAAAAAATTACATTTAACATATATATTTGGACATAAATTTACATTACAGGTCATACTGTTATAAGTTAACTATAATGTTTAGAATTTTACATTTACGGCATTCGACAGTTGCCCTTATCCAGGGCAATTCATATATCTCGTTTATACAACTGAGCAATTGGGGATTAAGGGTCTTGCTCAGGGGTCCAACAGTGGCAATTTGCTGGTGCTGGGAATCGAACCCTTATCTTTCAATTAGCAGTCCAATCAGGGCCGTCTTCAGGCATGGGCAGGTTTGGGCTGGGGGCTGGGCCCACCCAAACGTCTGTCTTGCCCACCCAATCATAATTTGCTAAGGTTTAGTTCCATGAATTTTTTTTAACGTTTACTCAATTTCTCTGAATCAATTACTCAGTTTCTTTCTATTTTAAAATACTGTTTTAATTCACTCTAATAATAAGATTATAATATTGCCTCAACTTGTGCTTATTAGTCCAGTCATTAGCTATTCTAAACATTGAGAATAACCTTTCATTTTAAAAACCTATTTGGGTTTATAATGACTTAATATATGATATCCTCTTAACCAAACCCAAGCAAGAATATTAGTACAACTTTTATTTTGCTATTTCATCATTTAGTTAGATCAATTTTACAAAATATCTCTTCAAACCCCCACCCCCTGAAATTGCCCACCTGTGATATGTCTGCCCATCCTTCCATGGTTGGCAAGTCCAACACCTTAAACACTATTACTACAACTAGGACCTAATCATTGTTAAGAGGGAAGTGGAAGCTCAGTGTTTAAGGTGTTTGAATGAAGATTGTGGGTTTGATTCCCAACACCGCCAAGTTACCACTCCTGGGCCCTCGAGTAAGGCCCTTAACCCCCAATTGCTCAGTCTTATATATATGAAATAAATGTAAATCGGTCTGGATAAGAGTGTCTGCCAAATGCAGTGGATGTAAATGTTAATTTCCAACACGAAGCCACTAAAATGTAGAGCATGAAATATACATTTTTTGAGAGCATAATACATGAAATACATTTTTTAAGACTCCTAAATAGAACGGCTACTTTTTTGGTCTAGGCTATTTTTTTTGGTCTTATTAATGTCAGGAAAAGTTTATAAATCCATGACGGCTATTAACTGATGCAACATAAACGGTAACAGGAAATAACTCGGTTTATGGATGTTACACAAGATTAGAATGAATATAAATAGATAAAACATAAATATAAATAAAGATGGCAATTGTAGGGCAAAGTGTTGTAAAGAGAAATAATGCACATAAATAAACGCTGTTATTAGAGATTAATTACACTTAATGTTTAACCCAGTTATTATTTACTTTATCAAAGGGGCAGTGGTAGCTAAAGGGGCAGTGGTGGCCTAAATGGTTAAGGTGGCAAGTTGTTGTTTGGAAGACCAGAAAGACTTGGGTTCAAGCCCCACCGCCGCCAGTCAGCCACTGTTGGGTCCTTGAGCAAGGCCGTTAACCCTTCCTGCTCCAGGGGTGCTGTATTATAGCTGATCCTGCACTCTGACCCCAAATTACTATTTGCGGATATGCGGAAAAAAACAACTATTTTTACTGTGCATTTACTTTATATGCGACAATTAAATTACATTTTAGGTACTTCCTCTATATTTAGTGTTTTGCATTTCCAAATAAAAGCTTTCAGGGGATGTGTGATGTGTAGTGAGACCAACAGTGGGCTTGTGTCGAATTCAGGACTCTATGCAGGACATTTGAGATCTTTCACACTAACCAGACCACACCATGTCTTCGTGGAGCTCATCGGCTTTGTGCACAGTGGAACACGGTCGGAGTCTTTACGTTCCACCGAAGAATTAATGTAATGCTACAACATACAAAGACATTCCATTCTAAACAACTGTGTGCTTTGTGGCAATAGTTGGGGGAAGAATATACTTATGGGTGCACTGGTAAGTTTCCACAAACGTTTAGCTGTATAGTGTGTAGATACGTATTATTTCAGTTAGAGTGTGTAATAGCAAGAGTCTCATGATACAACATACCATGGGAAAATACATATTGCAATACGATTTATGCAAAGTCGGAGGCGTCCTTATTTATTCCACCATGTTTGCTTCTGAGACGACGACCGTATGTGTCCTTGACAACTACCAGAGAGGAGGAGGTTTGACACACACTGACGATTTAATTAAATCGTAATGTGAATTTATATCAGTTTAGAATGGGATTTCTATATATAATAAATATTAAATTGATAGAAATACAGTGAATTATATGAACTGTTAGCCCAGAGGAGCATTTTAAATTCAGAATTACAGCCGATTTGTGTGTCTTTTTAAAAATATTGTGATTTATTTCGAATTGTTATACTTCAAAATGTAGCATAATGATTAAATTAATAATTAATTAGTACTTGTAATAGATTGTGAATCAGCAGATCACAACAGACAGATAGATGGCCGGATAGATAAATGGATAAACGAACAGACAGACAGATGGATGGATAGATAAATGGATAGACAGACAGACAAATAGATACATAGATGGATAAACAGATGGATGGACGACGGATGCATGGAGGGATGGATGGATAGGCGGATGGATAGACATGTATAGACAGATGGATAGATAGTTAGATAGATAGACAAAAAGATGAATAGATGGATAGACAGACAGATGGATAGACAGACAGACAGACAACAAAATTTCTGGAAATAAACACTGAAGCAAGTGTTGTGCTAACATATCAGAAGATAAGGAAGGGGGGAAGGGCTTGGCTGTTGTGTCATGTCCTGCATGGGTGTGGATCCTTTTTAAAGAATGTGTGTAAAAGGTGGGGATTTAAACACATAGGAAGTTGCAGAACAACCGAACAAATATTTACAGTATTTAGATGCATATTGTTAACCCCTTCAGCAGACTGAAAAAACATGACGGGGCAGAAACCTGAACAATGGAGACAGTTGCAACCCTGTGTTCTTTCTGTGCAGATTCTGTATTGTACTAAGAAATAAATGTGGGTGATTTGTATTATTACTCGAATTGAACAAGGTGCAATTGGCACGTGGGCGGGGCTATAAATAGCTAGCTGTCAGTTGGTCAAACAGTATTGAAGTGTTTCCTGGTAATACGGTATAGACTTTTCGCACAGGTGTTGTCACTTGTCTTATTAAAAAAAAAAAAAAAAAAAAAAGAGTGATTGCAAGTCATGTGCTTTGAACATCTGCACCTTCTATTGCGAGTTTTCTTCTTGTGATTCTTTGGCTCTTTTAAAAACATTCAAATGTACCTGAAAAGATTTCAGGGGTTTTTATTTTCGATAGTGAACTGCATTCAGTTACACAGCACCGAAATTGTGCTTACTCATCAGTGCGGTTTGGGTATATGAGGAAATGATCTGACATTTCCTTTCTGTTACCCACGCTGGCGTGACCCAAAAATCTTGCCTATAGTTCATGGGGTCTATGGAATCCTTTGCTTAACCTCAGTGTGCTGCCCTTATTATGCTGCCCCAAAAATATAACTCCTTATTTTATTTTTAAGTTTGGTTACGATTGAACAGGAAGTGTTGTGTAGTGTTGTGTGGTGTTGTGTAGTACTGGTATTCCTCTGGATTGCAAAACACATCAAATTTACACTTCTGGCATTTTAAAGATGCGCTTGCGTAAGAAGATCTAAATTTACCTCTTTTTTTTTATGATCTGAGAAGTCGAGGGTTAAGAAGCCTTGCTCGGTGGTGAATTTTGGTGGTCCTGAGAACTGAACCCACAACCTCTCTATCAGCAATACAGCAAGTGAGCTACCACTTCCCAGTGGATGAATTCTAATAAAGATAATATCATCATAACATCACAGAATCTGAGGTATTAAAGATGCGTAAGGTTGCTGTGGATCCAGAGCTGAACCTGGGGACAGCAGGAATTTCCGGGTTCATAAAAATAAGATGATAAAAAAAAAAAAGAAAATTATTTTAATTATATTTGAAGTGTTAGTTTGAAAAAGTTTTAGAATTTTAGACATAATTTCCTCAGGTCAATTATTCCGGTTTTAGAAATCCTTTCCCTTTAAAAGCACTACCGCATGTAAAGTCATGTGACTCCACCTGGTCCAGTCAATGGAACTGAAACCACATGGCGGAGAGCTCAAATAACTGAGTCAACTGAGCAACAGGAAAAACTTGTACCCAAAAAACCTCACAGTGAACTCAATAAAATAAGAGCAAAATAAATTAAATAAAAAAAATAATTTAAAAAAGGTTATTAATCATAATCGAGGTAAAATTTTCAATTAATCGAGGTTTTGATTTTAGTTTATATCGCCCAGCCCTATACTAAGTTCAGCCCTATACTCTAAATCAAATATCTTTATCTCTTTCTCTATTTCTTGTCTTTTCTCTATGCAGACACACACACATACACACACACATACTTGCTGCCCTTCAATTTGGGAATCTAGACAAATCCTAGTTGGAATGTTTCCTATTTCAAATCTAATTGCGTAGTAACAATTACATTAAGCTGTGTGGATTACAGTGTGGTCGAGAGAACAGCTGGTGCACATCTGTTTTTCTAAAGAGAAAAAGCAAACAGGGTCAAACTACAGAAACCCGTCCCTTTCTCTCCTTCACCTGTTCTTAAGTACAGATGTTAGTGACAGGTGTTAAGCTCGTTCAGCTTAAGGACAATACCAGACTTCTTCTTCTGACTGAGACACACACACACACACACACACACACACATGCAAATAGTCATACATACAGAGACCATGACGTCCTTATGCAAATGCACGTAGGATTAACGGCCCACACACACTCACACAATCCACAAACACACACACACCACACAAAATGCACCACTGAAATAATGGCCCAAGATTTGCATTCTGTTTTGTGGTAACAGGAGATTCCAATCTTCTACTCTAGTCTCTATCTATCTATCTATCTATCTATCTGTCTGTATCTGTCTGTCTGTCTGTCTGTCTGTCTGTCTGTCTGTCTGTCTATCTATATCTGTCTATCTGTCTATCTATCTGTCTACCTATCTATCTGTATATCTGTCTATCTATCTATCTATCTATCTATCTATCTATCTATCTAACATATCTATCTATCTATCTATTTTCAAAAAAGTATTTACACCCCTTGAACTTTTTCGTCACCTTACAACCACAAACTTAAATGTATTTTATTGAGATTTTATGTAAATTAACACAAAGTAGCACATAATTGTGAAGTTTAGCTGTAAAGTAAATAAATATATAGTAAAACAAAAATAAATTAATAAAAAAAAAAAACAAAACAACAATTTTCTCTCTCGGTGATGAGGTAATAATCACGTGTAAAAGTCACATGCTTATATTGTCTTCAAACTCATATTATAATTATCTGTCTTAATTTCCTGGTGGTGGCGGCCCTTATATATTTATAACTGTAGAGTTAAGTAGATTAGATTAGATTAGATTAGATTCAACTTTATTGTCATTGTGCAAGGTACGTGTAAAAGGAGACATGTACAGAGCCAATGAAATGCAGTTAGCATCTAACCAGAAGTGCATAAGTGGCTTATTTACAATAAATATCAGTGTAATAAATAGGGTATATGGGGCTGATGATAATTACAGAGGTGGGGGTAAATAATGTACAGAAGTATATGGATAGAGTATGGAGGTGTAACAATAGCTAGTTTTAGATTGTACAAAGATGCATAATGATAGGTAGTGCAAAGTACTGTATGGATTGATATAGATAGATATAGTATAGATTGTATAGATTGTGCAAGATGCATAATGATAAGGTAGTGCAAAGTACAGAAGTGGCAGTGCAGTAGTATTCAGTAATGTATATCAGCTGTTCAGTGCAGAGCTTCTATTCACACAGAGAAGTAGCTTCTATTCTCACTTTTTTACCAACAGAAGAAAAATCTGCTCGTTATGTCCCTAAGAATTTGTCTTTTACAAGACTACACACTGACACTGGACAATCAGAAAGCTTTCTCATTAATAGGGTTGTTTTCTTGTTTTCCTCCAGGCAAAAAGGCGGCTGGATTTGGAGGATCCGCTCTTTCACCCAGATTTCCGCACACCCAAAGGAAAAGGGAACACTCCCTTGTCCAGACTGTCCAGCCCAAGAAGTGAGTGAAGGAGAGAGACAGAGAAAGATTGTGCTATGAATTATATACAGTCCAGTCTTAACCAGCTGTCTAATTATGGACGTCATTTGAAATATCTATCATGTTTTAGTTAACATTTTGTCCTCATAAATAATAGGTATTCGTTTATAACATTCTACTTTTATTAGTAAGGTTATAAACATCTACGCCACACTAGATAAACGATTCTCCTCTTTATTACACAGCACCCAAGTCTCCAGGCGAGAGAACACGCTACGACACCTCCCTCGGCCTGCTTACCAAAAAGTTCGTAGGGCTACTGAGTGAGTCGGCAGACGGCGTTCTGGACCTGAACTGGGCCACCGAGGTGCTGGAGGTGCAGAAAAGAAGGATCTACGACATCACCAATGTACTGGAGGGAGTCCAGCTCATCCGCAAAAAATCCAAAAACCACATCCAGTGGCTGTAAGTGTGTTCAATCTGAAGATTAGAAACAGGATCCATGACACATCTAGCACACCCATTTATCCAGACTGACTAAGATTTCACATTTATACACTTGAGCAGTTAAGGGTCTTGCTCAAGCGCCCAGTAGTGGCAGCTTGGTTATTCTGGGATTAGTTTATGTCCAACCTCTTACACACTGAGCTAACACTGACCAGTCCATCCTTTTAAAATCCCACTACAAGTTTTTATATCCAGCTTCCTCTTAAAGGAAATATGACTAAGATTAAAATTAGAGACACCACACACTCTCTGATTATTTAGCAATTAACCACCAGGGTACAAGAATGTCCAAATGTCCAAATAGCTAAGGCACTGGATGTCTTTAAACTTCATCGAATGATTTACTGCTTTCTAAAATTGTCAATCTAGCACTTTTGTCCATCGACAGCTGGGCTAGACTCCAGCAGGTCCCTGTGACCCTGATTAGCTATAAGAGGCTATAGATGATGGACGGATGAACTTTTTGTAAAACATCCTCTGTATTTAAACCTGCTTTAGTGTATGTTTTTGTTTGTGAATCTGTGCTATAGGGTAACTGGAGTGTTTGAGGGTTCGGTGACCGCGTCAGAGCAGACAAACGCCCTGCAGAGAGAACTGGCCGAGTTGGACAGGAAGGAGAACGTTCTGGATGATCTTATCCGGTCCAGCACAAATCAGCTGCGAGAGCTCACCGAAAACAAAGACAACCAACGATATCCTTTCAGCCCCAAGTGTGTGTTAAATAGTGGGCCTAATATGATTTTTTGGGGCATTTTATAGCCTTTATTGACAGGAGAGGATAAATGTTTAACAGGTAGCAGGTGTTGGGTAGGACCGGAAAATCCTGGACCAGAATCGAACCCAGGTCACCTGAAATGATATATATATGATAAAGCTGACTTTTCTTAACTCGCACCCACATTTGGCTATGTAACATATCAGGACATTCGGTCCATTTCAAGTCTGCAAAAGCAGACGGTGATTGCAGTCAAAGCTCCTTCTGAGACCAAGCTGGAGGTTCCAGATGTATCTGAGGTAAGAGTTCATCTTTCATCACTTTCATCTTACCCAGGGGTGGGCAAACTTGGTCCTGGACTGCCGGTGTCCTGCAGAGTTTTGCTCCAACTTGCCTCCACACACTTACTTGTAAGTTTCAAGTCTACTCAGCAAGATCTTAATTAGTTGGTTCAGGTGTTTGGTTAGGGTTGGAGCTAAACTCTGGAGGACCCTCCGGTGCCCTCCAGGACAGAGATTGCCCACCCCTTCAACTCACCCAGGTCTCTTATGCTTTAGCCGAGCTGAGCCGATCTATATCTCGCTTCCTCCAAGGTTTTAGTGCTATTCCTATTACTTGCAACTCTACTGTATGTGCAAAAGTATTGGGACACCTGACTATCACATTTATATGGTTTTTTTATAGGTTTACTCCTATAATAATCGCCACACTTCTAAAAGGGTTCCAATTAGATTATGAAGCGTGATTTTGGGGGTTTTCTCATTCAGTTTCTCATTAGAGTCAAAACACTAATGTCAGGTGTGAAGGTCTGGGGTTCAGTCGGTGTCCCAGTTCATCCCAAAGGTGTCCAGTGGAGTTGGGTGAGATTCAGGGCTTTGTACAGGACACTCGAGTTCCACACCAACCAGAACACTACACTTTGTGCACAGGGGTAGTGTCATGGAACAGTGTTTGGTTCTCTTAGTTCCAATAAAGAAATAATATAATGATACATCTTTTTTGTATATAAAATATATATTTTTTTAATTTATTGCCACATTCAAACATGGCAAAATAAATTTTGTGTATTTAATATTTTTTCTCTTTTGCTGACATCAGCAAGGGTCTATGCAGATCTACCTGAAGAGTAAAAACGGTGCTATCGAGGTCTATCTGTGTCCCGAGGAGGTGCTGGAGGATGAAAGCCCAGTAAAGGGCGGCTCTGCCAGGAAGGACCACTCATACGGCATCCCACAGACAACTCACTCCAACAAGCTATCTCATCCGAGCACGCCTAAACAGCAGCACAACCCATCAGGTTAGAGAAGTGATAATAATAATAATAATAATACAGTAAACACTTAATACCCGATAGTCTCACACAGGCCAGACCTTCAGACTGACGGCAGAGGGTCTGGACTCTGACTGTTGGGCGTCTGACTGACAGGGTCATCATGTAAAGCAATCATCAGCGCCATGTTTAATGGCCTGAGGTCGATGTCTCTACAAAAACTCCTGTGCAACTATAGATTTGTTTCAAGAAACGTTATGCATGCTAATCATTCTATACAACAAGTTTAAACCCATTTTTTTGTTTTACCACAAACACATACTGAAAAATGTCCATGAGAGATATAGAGCAACACGATGGCTTTGTTTCTTGGTGAACCGTTAGATAATGTTACACACATCTCCAGAAAATCTTGTAGAATCCAACCAATTTCACAACGAAGAGTTTTTATTTTTGTGTATCATTTGCAAGAGATATTCAGCCAAACCCCTTCCAGCCTGATGCTGGGGTCTTTCGGTGTGGAGTTTGCATGTTCTCCCCGTGCTTGCGTGGGTTTACTCCGGGTTCTCCGGTTTCCTCCTACAGTCCAAAAACATGCACGTTAGGTTGATTGGTGATTCTAAATTGCCCATAGGAGTGAGTCTGAGTGTGTGTGTGGCCCTGTGATGGACTGGCGACCTGTCCAGGGTGTCCCCCTCCTGTCTTTTGCTCTTTAAGAAATGGCTGGGATAGACTCCAGCAAATCCCTGTGACACTTAATTAGGGAATAAGCAGGTAAAGAAGATGAACGAATCTTCTTCTCCTTTCGGCTCTTCGAATCTTCTTCTTCTCCGAATCATCTGTCTCCACCTCACCCTATTCTCTACCTCCTCTTCACTCACACACACTAACTTCATGTCCTCGTTTATCGCATCCATATACCTCCTCTTTGCTCTTCCTCTTTGCCTTCTGCCTGGTAGCTTCATTTCTAACATCCTCCTACCGAAATATTCACTATCCCTCCTCTGTACATGTCCAAACCACCTCAATCTGGCTTCCCTGACTTTCTCCTCAAAACATCTAACATGAGCCGTCCCCCTGATAAACTCGTTCCTAATCCTGTCCAACCTCGTCACTACTCAACCTCAACATCTTCAGCTCTCCTGTACCTTCTTTACCTTTTCACCCTGAAATCTCAATAAAAGATGAATGAATGAATGAATGAATAACAAGACAAATGTCTGTTTCATTTCTCTTCACAGCTACACCTTCTAAATCCCAGGTCCTCAGTAACAGCAACACCTCCACCCTAATGGACGTCGAGGGCATACTGGGGCTTCCTCCCAGCCTGCTACAGATCACTGAGGATCAGCTCCCGGGCACAGCATTGACCTCTGATCCTTCATTTGTTAGTTTCTCACCCCCTCTTGACCATGAGGACTACCTCTGGGGGCTGGAGAATGGAGAAGGAGTTTCAGACTTTTTCGATAACTACGATCTGGGGGATTTCCTCCAGAGTTGAGGACGTCTGCATCAGACTCTCAGACGGTGTGTCCTTGTGTGAGTGGCAGTTGTTAGTTAATGGAAAAAAACCCAACCTCATTGTTGTTGTTATTGTTGCTGATGTTGTTTTGTAGCTTTGTTAAGAAATGTAATGAACCGATGAAGAGGAAATGAGCCATGGAGTTATGTTAGGGTTTTTTTCCCCTCTGGTTCATTTCTGGATCTCACAGTCAGAGCAATAACTTCATAAGTCACATTGCGCCCCCTAGGGGATGGCTATGGCTATTACATCTGCTTTATTACGATAGAAAAACTCAACTTAAGGGCTTTACGACTAAAAAAAATTAAATGATCAAAAAAAAAAAAGAACTGATAAAAGAGTTGAATTTAAATGGCAACATCGGGTTCTTGGAAATGCCCTTGTGGTGTGTTAGCAGGAAATTGCTAAAATGTGAGTAACACGGATCGGGATTGGGAAAACACACCTGATCCAAGTAATAGGTTTAATTTCACTTAAAAGGCATCACCGATTTGCTATAGCTGTAGTCAATAAGCTAACTAGTTAATTAGTTTATAGAAATAAATATTTTCTGATGCAGAAAATATATTTTTGTACCTCGTTGTAATGTAATTGAGCTAAAAAAGACATGATAGGATATTTTGGTTGGTTTATTTTTGCCTTACAATTTGAAAAGGAAACTCAGGAATTGTATTTTTACTTAATGACTTGCTATGTTTGTTTGTTTTTTACTATTTTTATCGTGATTATATTATTTCGCCACTAGAGGGCAGTAGTAGGTCAGTATCGTTCTGTCTAACATACTTGGTGCTTTTTTTATATACAGAATGTTTTTTTTTTGTTTTTTTTTGTTTTTTTTTTGTTTGTTTTTTTAAAAAAGCGTCGTAACTTTTTCTTTTCTTGTTACTGGGGTGGTTATGTTAGCTTTTGGACTTTTAATACGTGTTTTATTTACGTGAAAAGTTGAGGGAAGCATCCCAGTGACTAGAAATAGTACTGTGATTGTGTATATACATAAAGAAGCAATATATATATGGCCAAAAGTTTGTGGGCACCTTATATAAGTTTGTCTTTCCCAAAGTGTTAACCAAACACATTGTCTAGACTAGCTGTCCATGCTGTAGCATTAAAAATCTCCCAAACTTTGCCCAAACACTGTTCCACCCATGTGCACCGGAGACATGGTTGATGTGGAAGAACTCCAGTGTCCTGCATAGAGGCGGGGGGAGAGTTGTAGCGCAGTGCTCAAGGTGTTCAGGACTGCTAATTGGAAGATCAGGGTTCGATTCCCAGCACTACTAAGTTGCCACCGCTGGTACCCTGGGCAAGCATCTTAACCTTCAATTGCTCAGTTCCAAACAAGATAAATCCTGGTTAAGGGCGTCTGCCAATGGCCGTGAATGTCACTCTGAACAAATTTGGGATAAATTGAACCATTGACTGCACCCCAGACCTCTTCACCTGACATTAGTGTCTATATGAGCAAATCCTGAAGTTTATTATATTATATTATACAAGTAAGACTGAGATTAAATCTGGATTAAGATGTGATGGTCAGATACTTTTGGCTATATAATGTGTGAGTTTGCATGTATGACAACTGAGCCTTCATGAAAGCCACTACATGTACGGCATTCGGCAGACACCCTAACATTTATCTCTTTTATACAACTGAGCAATTGAGGGTTAATGACCGTGCTCAGGGGCCCAACAGTGGCAAATTGGTGGTGCTGGGAATCAAACCCTGATCTTCCAATTAGCAGTCCAAATCCTTAACCACTGCGCTACCACTTTCCCAGTATTTCATGTGAAGTCCAGATCTGGTCTAAACCCAGAATAATTTAGGATATCTTATTAAAGCTATTCTCGCTCTGTCTCAGGTTTGAGTGTACAACAAGGATGGTCAACGTTTCGGCAGCTAAAAGTTCATCGTCATGACCGTACAATTTTTATACACAGTTGAACGTCAAGCCGGATCGAAAGGGAAAATTCAGTCGTTCGGTTTTTAGATTTAAGCCAAAAAAAAAAAAGAAATGCTGAAATAAAAGAGGGGAATTTAATACTTCTTTAATACAAATGCAGTCAATCAGCCAAAACTCTAGATTTCCGGTCCAAAATATCGTCACACATGCTTTAGGTTTACTCGTTATGGATTGCGCGTAATCGAATTAAATTAAATATAAAATAACAGGATTAGATTAAAGATGAACTGTATTGATTATATGACTTTATACAGAACGTCTTTAATTTATTTTACACTGAAACACTTATTTGACAGTGTAGTGATTATAGTATGCCGTTTAAATGGGCTGTGTCCAACATCGATTATACTCGAAACTTAAGAGTAACCTGTCTTTTAGTGTAAATACACTATATGGCCAAAAGTTTGTGGACACCTTACTAGAACAACCAAAAAAGCTGTCTTGTTTCCCAAACAAATTTGTTTATGGAACTTCAGGTAGACATGCTGTGTTCTGGTTGGAGTGAAGGAACTCGAATGTCCCTCACAGAGGCCTGGTTCTGATTCTAACTCAACCTTTGTTAAGAACTGGAACACCGACTGCACCCCAAACCTCCTCACCTTAACATTAGTCTTTGATCTCAATAATACTATTGTGTAAACATCCACACTGAATAAAAGAATAAATATAATGGCTAGGCGTCTCAATCCTTTGTCCATATAGTGTATTTATCGACTACAAGAGCAGCAAAGACGATGCAGTGTGGTATTTTGTGTCTTGCCCCACCTGTCCTGAGGGCAGAACCAGAACCAGTCTGGTGTGTGAGTGAAAAACATGTTATGATTCAGCCTCATCTCTTTCTGTGTGTTTATTCTGAAACAATCTGTGACTCATTTAAAGATGTCTGAAATGATTCGGACTGATATATAAGGGCTGACATGCGTGCGATCTAATCTTAAGCTTCTGTCCAGGTGATTATTTTGTCAGCTTATGTTGTGAAGTTGATTTTTATTAACGTTGATATTGATATTAATATTTCCTCCGGACCCTAAGACCTGCCTGTGTAGGAATGTTTCAATGCTTTTTATTCCCCGGGGTTTCACGTTTACCTGACCCACATGTGGGACTAATGTCCTGTCCTAACAAACTTGAAAACTGTGTGCTATCGAAAGCATGTCCCTGTTTGTGTGTGTGTGTGTGTGTGTGTGTGTGTTGTGTGTGTTTATAATGCTAGTTTGATTTTCCTGTAATATTGTTGAGTTAAGTTTTCAAGGGTTCTTTGTAATATCTGTAATAATGTTTGCTGTGAGTTAACGATGTTTTTGTATTTATAATGTATAATTCGCCAAATTCGATTTATTGTTAGCGTAGCGTGTAAATAAGCATTTGTAAAAAAGCAGGAAGCACTTAATGTTTTTTGTTTTGGTTTTTTTAATAAATAAAAGCCTGGTGTTACTTTAATAAATGTTTGTCTAATTCAATATGTTTCCTGTGGTTCATGTTCGAAAGTTTTATATATATATATATATATATATATATATATATATATATATATATATATATATATAAAAAAACCTAAACGTTTGGGTGTTGGTGATTAAATTACTAAAACATCTGGAATTTACTGTGTATCACAGCTTTATTGTGATGCAAACACTTGTCCTCCACACATCTGCCATGGAAACTTTGGATGAAGAGGACATGCTTTATAGATTTTGATCCTATTTTATAGATTGTGCTGATTAGGTACCTGGATGAATCAGCCAATTTATGTAGCAGCATTGTAATCTCATTGTAATCTATAAAATAGCCTGCCGGAAATGTTTATCATTAGTTTTGGAACTAAAAGATCTTCGGCTTCCGGTTTCCTGTTGACATGACAAGTGCTTTTCTTTTCTTTTTTTGTATTAAAAACTTGAAGCAAGAACAAAATCATTTCCCGATTCAAAGCGTTTATTGTCTTTTGCACACTGAGGAAACAAGTTTCTTTGTACAATGATATTCTTTTTTTTTTTTGCTGTCCACAGTAAGTGCCAGTGGAAAAACACACTTATGCAGATGCTTACACAATTAAAAAAATATATATTAGAATAAAAAGGAAAAGTATACCTGCTATTTTCCTAATTTGTGGTTACAGGGATCTGCTGGAGTCTATTTCCGCACGTGTCTTTAGAAGGGCGAAAGGTAGGAGGGGGACACCCTGGACAGATTGTCAGTCCATCACAGGGCCACACACACTCACTTTTATGGGCAATTTAGAATCATTAATCAACCTAATTAATTAATTAATTAATTAATAAGAAGGGGCAGGGTGGCTCAAATGGTTAAGGTGCTAAGTTGCTGAACTGAAGACCAGAAACACTTGGGTTGAAGCCCCACCACCGGCAAGCCAACCACCATTGGGTACCTGAGCAAGACCCTTAACCCTTCCTGCTCCAGGGGTGCTGTATCATAGCTGACCCTGCACTCTGACCCCAACTTACTTACACAGCATTTCATTGGCTCTTTACACGTACCTTGCACAATGAAAATAAAGTTGAATATTTATATTTATCAATAAAGATGACTTTATATAATATAATAGCAATATCATTTATACATATTTCTAATTCTCTTAAATGGTTCACAATGACTTATAAATGCAACTAAAACCAATTATTTTAATGTAAATAGAATCATTTTTTAAAAAATGCTGTGGTAAAAGTGAAATAAAACTTCTTAGAACAGAAGGTTGGACACGCATCCTTAAGTAGTTTCCTGCTTCCTTCCTGAATTATTTAGTCATTTCCTTTTACTGGATTCGCATAGTTCCGCCTTTAATAGTTTATTAGTGTTTATTACATCACTTTCATGACAGATTTTCCACAGAATTGCGGATGTGACACAAATGACACCACTGTCAGATTCAGACAGGTACACGACTCCGTTAATTATGACTCAGACTGTCTTTCCTCAGGCGTCTTTTTGGAAACCGAATGTGATCATAGGCAGGCTGGAAAATGTCAGTCGTCGGAGACTGCATTTTACTGCAAAGATAAAATAGTGTGTTTTTGAAGGAGCTGCTCATATAAAAAAAAAAACTGGGAAAAACTGTCTGAAGCAGAACAGAGAGAGTTTGAAGGAGAGGAACGTAAAAGCCCTTCCTTCAAGTAGTTTGAGGTTCAGGGTTTTTTGCTTCATATCAATCAGATCAGAAGTAACTACTTGAGTATTTTTTTAAATTTATTTATATTTTTTTTCATCGTAACTTTTTTACTTAAGTAAGTATTTAGATTTATGCTTTTACTGTTACTTGAGTAAATTTGGCCATAAGTACTTGCAGTGGTGTGGGTGGGGGTGGTAGGTGGGGGATTGGTCCAAGGGGGAGATCTGTCCCTGGGTGCAGCATTTAGGGACGCCAAATTAATGTTCCATAATTATGTAAGAATTTCAGAATTAAATGTTATCAGCAATTATATCTCCAAAGCACCATTGTTGCCTAATTATTTACTTGTTTTTTTTTCTTCGTTCATTTTGTCATTCTCATACCCTAAAAATATGCCACCGTATGCAGGTTTTCATGTCCTAAAACTCAAATTTCCGAAAACAATGACGAACCCCGCTTGTGTCTCACACCTTGTCACAAGGGAGGCCAGCAGAAGGGGGCATGAAAACTGGCTTTGTTCCCAGGCGCTGAAAAACCCTACCTACCCCTCTGAGTATTTGTACTTTCACTTAAGTACAGATTTTGGATACTTTATCACCTCTGGTTATTTTACCACCAATATCTCCTAACCGGCTACACCCAGTGTGTTATTAATATTCACAAAGAGTTCATAGTGTCTTCGTATTTAAGTGCATTCAAATTAAAATTTTTCTTCTTCTTTTTCTAACGGCACCAGAGTCTGCACAGCATGCTGCATCCAAATGTGGGGAAAAAGAAAAGTGATACTCTGTTTACCTCTAAATAAAGAAGGGGTGTGTAAGTGTGTGTGTGTGTGTGTGTGTGTGTGTGTGTGTATGTGTGTGTGTGTGTGTGTTGTGTGTGTGAGAGAGAGAGAGTGAGAGAGAGAGTCATTATTAAAGGCTGAGAGTCTAGTGACTCATGCTCCTTTTTTTTTTTTTTTTTTTTTTTTTTTTTTTTTTTTTTTTTTTTTTTTTTTTTTTTTTTTTTAAGCTGTCATGAATTTTTATTACAGTATATGACTGCTTGGTTACATCTAACACACACACACACACACACACACACTTGTCCTAAAGCTTTTAATTGTCTAACAATTTCAGATTTTTTTTGGTAAAAGAATAGCTAAATACATAAAATAAGTGATCGCTAACAAGCTGGCTAGTAAACACACACACACACACTTTATCTCTAGAATGATCAATGTCATAACATTATATTTTTAAATATACTTAGCAAGAGGCAGTACTGTCAAAATGTTACCATAACAACACTCCTAACATTTATTACTATAAATTATCAGTGGTGGGCAGTCAGGGTCAGTAAGGGGTTCTCTGGTGGCCTAAACACTACCAAAGTACTGACCTACATTAACAACCTAAATTCTAATATTTGTTCCATGAAATTGTATTAATTTGTTCCCAACAGTTTATTCTCTTCACTTCGTAGTGTTACTTTTGCTGCACCGCTTTCAGTATGTGTATGTGGATGTTAGATTTTTGTCTAATCGGATTTTAGTCTCTGTGCTTCCATGTTAATCTAATCTACCCAAAGCCTTCAGAATCAGTAGTGCTGCCTATACATGTAAAACTTAAAGTATATTAGCAGTGGGACTGTTTCTTTAACCAATCAGATTTCAAATTCACCTCACAGGGCCACAATAGCATCAGCATTTTTCTGTCCTCTGATTGGTTGGTCAGAATTACACACACATTAATACATTTAAATTAGAATTTTTACGCCCACAATGACTGACTGGAAGGAGAAATTAACTTGGCCTTTGACATACTTAAAAATATGTTTTCAAGGTGTGTTTCCAGAAAAGTTAGACATCGTGAGGAGAGGTCGGCTAATTCGGAAGCTAACTAGCTTGTTTCAGCCCGGGAAAGAGTTTGTTCAATATGTGAAATGTCTCTTTCTCTGTAATTCCACGTCGTGTTATATTGTGTTTTTTGTAAAGTATTAATGGTTTCTATAATTGTGACGTAATAGTGGTGGTATTAAGGACTGTATCCGTCAGGTCGGTTCAGTCCCCAACAAAGGCCCAGGTACCAAATGCACCGTCAGCTACTGTAAATTGTAATGTATAAGTATTAAAATTGTACACTTATAATTATACTACTAGTTATTTACTTATTAAATTAAGTAAACCTTGGCGGTTAAAATGTTGTATGTGTAAATTGTATAGAGAAATATTAAGAAAACAATGTTTTTTTTTGATTAAAGAATGGTCAAACCATGCTGGACTGACATTTTACACCAGTGTGGCAACATTTATATTAGTAACTGTGGTATTTCGTTATATTATTTATTACATAAAAGCAATAAATTTAAAAAAAAACCCAATACTTTTAGTTAGTAGTAATGAAAGGAATGTGTGGTTTCTTATAATTCCACACTTTTAAGTGCTACACCAAAATCTGATTTGTTTTACTTTGGTATTACTTTTGTATTATTTTTTTAAAACCCTGGAGACGTCTATCACACCTTACTTTTATTAACCGACCTCAGTGTTTAGTAGGTAATTGGATATAATCATCATGGATCTTAAATGGAA